>JACXSJ010000284.1:145041-190712 GCA_014851325.1 Pentalonia nigronervosa
TCTATAAATTATTATAATTATTGTAATTACATGATGTGATTACATTTTATGAATTATTAACATTTCATTAGATAAAAATGATGAACCTATTCAATTTGTACATATAGGAAAATTAAAAAAAAAAAAGTAAAGTAAAAAAGTTAATAAGTTATTAAAGTCGCGCGTATACGTTTACTATGATTACATTGGTCATCGAGCGATTGGAATCACCAACAACAAACAGACCAACTCGAGCATAGGTCAAATCCACACTGACCTAGTTATTAATAAAATCAATTATTATTAGCCTACAGAGATAGTTTAAAGTTGTATACAATTGTTACGTTTTTTGGAAGCTATTAAAATACAATAATTGTGGTAGTATAAATTTCTGTGTTATATTGTATATGCAAGCTGTGAGATCGGCTATCTCGATGAAATCTATAATTCTTGATTAATTCTTGTCTGGGACTACATGCTTCTTTGGATTATGAGATGGTATAAACGTTAGATTTTGTACGAGCATATTGGTAACAGTGGCGTAATCACAGGCGAGGAGAGGTCCAAGAGGTCCGAAACTTATCCCCTTATTAGCCCGTAATGATGTTAAAATTTTTACAGGAATTATAATAAATTATTATAAATGTAACCTACAGCTTTATGTTGGAGAAGTTAAGTGGACCTTCCTCCCCCATGAAAAAAATTTCTAAATACGCCACTGACTGGTTGTTGGAAGAATATAGTTCTAAGAATAAATTGTTTCACAGAGAGTACCTACTCATAGTAACGTTCCACATTTGGATTGAGGGTCCTGCTCATGAAATGTGTGTTAAGTTTTGTGCGTTCAATGCGTACTCTGGTGACCAATTTTTAAATTTGTATTGATAATAATATGTATTATATTTAATATTGTATAATAATACATTGATAAAGATTTTTATCAAAACTTAAAAACAGATGATCGTCTATCAACGGATATCTTCAACTTTTGTACACGTATTGCACCTTTGCACAGGTTAACATTGATAAGTGATTACTATTGAGAAAGTGTACAAGTAATATTAAAACCTGCACTGTTTTTAAAAGCATTTAAAACGATGAACAACTTTCTGAAATAATTTCTTTAGTACGCCGCCAAGCCAAATGTGACTCCATTGTCACGTGATTATATGATTTTCATTTGTTTTCGTACGTTATCAATTTACTATTAGGCATAACTTATTATTACTGCATTACAAATAAATTAATTTACAACTAAATGCACAATGTGTCGTGGACGTGATACGTAAACAGCAAACAATATCAAGGAAAGTGTACGGAAAGCGAGCGTAAAATATATATGTCCATTTGATGATTTAACCAGGCCAATGGCGTTTAATATTTCCGTTCAAAAATTATAAATTTTTCATTATTATGAATTCATATCGCTCTATTATTATTGTTTATACTTATGCAATATGCCAATATGCACACGTTACACCATAATACCGGAACGTAAACGATAACTATAAGTATTTTAATTAATAGCACAATTAATAACAAGAAACACATTATATTTATTCTTATAGACATTTATTTGAATAAGTGAAAATATGGTATACGCTGACATCAAAAATATATTTAATAAGCTATCTGCTTATTTTTTATTATTGTATTTATATACCAACACAAAAAATCTAAATTACCAATTGGTATTTCATTGTATGTTTCTTTATGGATACACTAATGTTAACATATATATACTAGATGCCGTATTTAAATAATTTCTTTTAAATAATAAATAATTAATTTTTAGCCTAACTAAATTAATTTCAGTCATAATTATTCTCATTTGTAAATTTCCTTGTTTTTAGTATTTACTGTATCTAGGTACCTAACTAAACCCTAAGCAATGATATTAAAATTTGTTATTGCGTTTTTTTTTTTTTATAATTATCACAATTTGCGCATTTTATACGTAATATTGATAAATTAATAAATATTAAATCAATACATATATATTGAATAGAATTAAGTAGAAGTAGGTAGATATTACAGTTTTAATAACTGTACTTAATTTGACTTAATTAATTTAACTATATATAGTGTTTCATAAAAATGTGCAAACTAATGTAATTTAGAATATATTTATCTATAATGTAAGTACTTAATAATTTGTAAATTGTAATAGCTGTATCCACGCCATATTATAATAGTATACAATTAAAACAACCACTAGGGTGATTAGGTGATGCTTAAGGTGAATTGAAGTTTGAACGAATATTTTTCCCATGAAATCCAATTAATAACCTAATGCGTGCAGCATTATTACGAATTATTGCTGGCATTATTTCTTATTTGCAATTAATTTAAGGTTAAAGGTCTTTTTTTGCTGTATGAGTGTGAATAATAATATAACATTGAATTGGCAACAGGTTCGCCACGTTTTTCGTTCGACAATAATATTAAAATATTATCATGTATTATATTTTATATGGTCTGGTTTTTATAGTTATGTAAACTCAATATGAGCGCAAATTGGTATCCAAAATAGTAATATTATTTGACTTTTTGCGTTTTATGACTATCTACTGAATACGTAATAAGTAACGACTAATAATATCGATGATAATTCTACCATACGTATCTTCGTTGAACGATTTCGATTATTTGTTTGATGTTTCTCTCAATACATATGTAATGCGAGCAATCGCCGTTATAACTAAGAATGTTCGTGTACAAAAGGGGGGGGGGTCGAAACGATTGGTAGCAAGTCAATCAAATTGTCATATATTTAGCGAAATATATATTTTTTATTATCACAATAATTCACAATACAGTATAATTACTATAGTATAATTTATGACTGATTCATCACAGTATTTTCATAGAAATATATTTTGGTTTCTAAATTGAGATAAAACATAAAATTTAAGATAAAAATGTATTTCCATGTATCGCTATATTAATCTTCTTGATATAAATTCCACAGGCGTTGCAACTCATCCCGGCGTCCTGTCATAACTTTACTGTTGTTAATTTTAAACAATTCGTCATAATTGAAAGATGGCTTTAACAATAATCCATTTAATATTTTCACACGTGAGAGTGCAACATACGTTAAGCCAATTTGAAACTCGGCATCACCAATATCAACAATAGCTATTTCCAACGTTATCCCATGCGATCGATGGATGCATCAAAGGAAACTGTTTTTGAGAGCAAAAAATACCATTTTTTTTTTTTTAAGACGATGTTATTGGTACAATGGGAATAGATTTTTCATAAAGTTTGGGTCCAGTTTATTTAAAAAAAAGCCACTAGTACACATAGTGGCGTATTTTCGTAAAAAGTTCTTTTTATACTTGCATTGAAAATTATATAGTTACTGTTCCAACTGATCCATTAACGTGTCTTTTAGAAACACAATCATTTTATAATACTCGTAATTATTTATATTTATTTTATTTTACTCACTACACTATTGTTAAAAATGACTGCCAGGTCGTTGCATAGAGATACTCCATTGGACGTGAGAACATAAAATAAACACACACACACACACATACGTAAATGCTTAGAAAATCTCCAATACATACTCATAAAATGTGTAACTGAGTAATTAATCATAATTAATTAATGACAGCATTTATAAATTCCAAACTTAATCTATGCACCCTTCAGATAACCATGAATATATATTTTAAGTTTCATGGCGATTGATCCAGTAGTTTAGGAAATAGCAATAATAAATCGCACGTACTGGGTGATAGAAGGGTTACGTTTCGCTCCGCCCAATTATTATTATAATAAATCCAAATTAATAACAATTAATATTTAATAAGAAACCGGTTGCTTTACATTAAAATCGCATTAATGTATTTTGTTGTATAATAATGTGTATACGTCGGTTCACGAAAAATAAGCTGTTCCAGACTCACAGCTCTTAAAAATGATTTGGAAGAAATTTTGAAATTATTAAAAACTCTAATTGATTGTATAAAAAATAATATTATAAACATAGTAATAAACACGGTACAAGAAAAGATGTCAAAAATGCAGTTTGCCATATAAATGTAAAATATATACTATACTTGTCTATCTTTTCATTGCTTAGGGAGCAATATAATATAAATATATCGGTTCTTAATAAAGCCCTGCGCATCCTGCCAAACATCATAAATACGCCGTTGCGCGTAATATTATATATTATATGATTATATGAACGTGAATCTTGAACAACAATAATAATACAACCTTTTAAATAAAAGTCGAGCCAGTCTTGGTTGGCAACGGAGTAAAAATAAGAGGCATTTTTAGCGAAGGAGTTCTACATTTATACGTCAAGCTGTGCTCGGTCGACCCGTTACGAATAAACTCTCGACGTACGATAAATAAACGTTTACAATTTTCAGCCGATTCTCACTCCTGTACATATATATTTACATTATTATGACTTATTGCTGGTTGTCAAGCAAGCACAGCACGCACAACCGACCACCAATATGCGATGATCGCAAATATACGTGTCCGGCGATCGAGG
This sequence comes from Pentalonia nigronervosa, assembly GCA_014851325.1. Taxonomy (NCBI): domain Eukaryota; kingdom Metazoa; phylum Arthropoda; class Insecta; order Hemiptera; family Aphididae; genus Pentalonia; species Pentalonia nigronervosa. The sequence continues at coordinate 149,543 of JACXSJ010000284.1, forward strand.
GATTCGACGGTTTTTACGCAATTAAAAAGCCGGAATTTTAGGGATTTCCCTAACCTATAATGCCATTATGTGTATTCATTTATTATTGACGAGTAAACACTGGAAGAGCTTCACACGCGTGAACGAAATCGGTCAAAATCACCAGTGAAAACACTCTTACATATTAATTAATTTCCCTACCTTCAGAAGGATACACGCTACCACAGCACATTAATATACGTGAAGGAAAAACAAAAACTCTCCTGCTAATGTATTGTTTTTCCCTCGTTATAACGATGTGCTGTTAGGCTGTAAATAGTAAGAGCCGCGGTGACAATATCGAAATTTATTTTTCACGTTTCCGAAACGGCCGAGCCGGAAACCACTCGAATTTCAAAACGAAAGTCTGTCGTTGAACTTCAATATTTAAATGTTCTAAAATAGTCGTATCTTATTTTATTAATTATTAAAGTGTCTCAGTAGCTTCAGTGGCGTGGCAAAATTGGAATTGTTCAGAGAATAGTTCAATATTTCACCTACATCGCAGCCACAATAACCCGATAAAGGCATTCATTGTAATATTTGTATTTTGTAACTATCTGGCGTAGTTATTACTTAAATATGAACTGTAAATGATAATAAAATTATCATATATTGGCTATTGCGTATCCATTCACACTCCACCCTTAAAATGCATAAGCGTCCACTTCTCGATTACTACCCCTCTCACCACGCCACTAAATGTATGCTTAAAAATTATAATAATTAGTATTGTTATGTCGATTACTAATTTTTATTTCACGCGAATTTTTAACTTTTCTTTATTATTTAAGAATCTTAACGCAATCCTGACCTAAACAACTATACTCATCTAACAACAACTCTACACATAGTACAATTTAAGGAATAATAATTTCGTGTTATAATATAATATTATTTTTCCGTGTAATTACAATAATTTAAAAAAAAAAAAATTATAAATTATAAATTAAATAATATACAATACTGCTGTTTAATTTACAAAATTATACTATCTCAATGAAAAATGTTATACCGTAGACGTGTATATTGTATATTTGTATATAAATTACACATTGATCAACTTACGTGTGGAAATAAGCAAACATTTTTTTTTAAAAAAACCGATAAATTACAAAAACAATTTTTGTCAAAACACTACGTTTTCCATAATATAACAGATATTAGTTTTACCACGGAGTTTTCACTTGCAACGGTCATTGTATTGACACCTAGACATCAAGTTAGTAGTTAATAATAATATAAATAAATCACTTTTATTGTAATATAACTGAACAATAATAATTCATGTTCAAGTTTACATCTAATGATTGAATACAAAACATAGCCTACAAGATTCAATACGCATTATAATATTGTAACAATATAAAATTAGCTATTATGTGTATAATAAAAGTTTCCTCACCTGTCATATTTGCCTTATTGATACAGTATCACCAATTTTACACAGCAAAATTTCTCTTATAAAATTCATTCAACGCTCACAACAACGTCATTTTATTCGCCTTTGATCATTATGTTTTTATAGACTTAACGACACCCACAAATTTATAATGCGCATTTTAATACAGAAATCTACATGCACGTCTTTTTAAATAGCCAATAATATAAAAGTCTTGTGCTTAATGAGAACAACACTTAATTGTCTAACCAACAATTATTTACCATCCAGATAATAATATAATTAAATAATTTGATACCATCTGGTATAAATTTATTTCCGGAGATAAACCTAATGCGTTTTAATATTAACAAAGTGTTATATTATACGTGAAAAAATTAATGTTTTTACAATTTGTATAGAATATTATATTATAAAAATTAAATTTAGGTGTATTATTTGTATATATACATTCGATTTATCTAATACTCTTCAGCAGTCATAAACTATATAATATATATTATATATTTACAAAAAGACAACTATAATTTGAGAATGAAAAATAATATATTATTATTTACTATTGTTGACAATATTTCAAAACGTTGAAAGAATAAATCTGAATAACTTAAGTATGAAATTCAACTCGGTATGCCTGACCAGTAACATGAGCCTATTGAAAATCATATTTGAATCAGCTCCTAGTATTCTAACTTACATGTCATTATTTGCATTTTCACATTCACATTTCACCTGAAACAATAATATCAATATCATAAATACATAGAAATCGATATCAAAACTGAGATGGGCTTGGTTAAGTCATACACCAATAAAAAATGCGATTGTCATCGTGATAACAATAATTTGCAATTATAAAATATACCACTGAAACCGATCGTAAACAACAAACCAAGTTTCGTTTAACACGTGAAATCATTATTTTCATGTATTGTCCAATTTTTTTTCTGGTTATAACTCAGAAGATCTATAAAACGACAAGTCATACCATAACCATACAAATATTTAGTAGATCAAAATATTTTGTGTTTGTACTTAACGAAATTTTATTTATGGGTAAAGATACATATTCAATATTTATTAAAAGTTAACTACAAATTTCTATTTATTTTTTACTTAATATAACACAAGAATCTTTTTAAAATGGAAATAAATAAACAAATAATGATTGATGAATAAATAATAACGACCGTAAAGGATGCATACACTGGGTGTTGAGCACTCGTCTCATTTCGGTTGTCTCGCCGCAGATTAGTGGTGTATTGTTTTATTATTTATTAATTATTACATATTTTGAAAGCAATAATAAATCAATTCGTTTAAACAATTAATCTGAGCAGAACTTGGTTAAAATCAAACTTGCTGAGATAACTTCAATATTTTTCACAATTAGTAAATGATAGTTTCTTCTCGTGGTTTAGAAAAATTCGTAGAATCACAAAAATTACTTCTTCAAAGTACCAATATTATTCTAATCAATTAAACTCCAATAGATCTAAACAAAACTAAAGGCTATAAAATATGTTCACTAAAAAAAAACTCAGTAAACCAATACATTTTGCTTAATATCTAAAATTTAAAATCAATAAATGAACCGTTGGTGTATAAACTATTTAAAAAAAATTATCATCAATAACAATTTAAAAATATGTATCTAATATATATAAAAATGTATTTATTTTGATTAATTAAATTCACATCGAATCAAACCTTTTCAAATTGTAAATAATATTTTAAAATAATTTTTCAGTATTATTAATTTTAAATACATTTTTTAGATTACAACAACATTACACGTTTACGCAAATAATGTCGAATGACAAATTCACCTAGTAATTAAGTTAGTAGATGTATTAAAATATTATATGTTAAATGTTATACAATATTGTGTAAAAGAGAAAGTAAAAATAATATTGCATTTTAAGTTGAAAATAATTCTGTTGATCCATTTTTTAAACATAAAAGAATGTATGAAATCATGTAATATGGACATCATAATATTATAAAGTTACAGAGTGCTGAATTTAAAAATATGCCACCAAAAATTAGTTATGAAATTATATATAAATGACCAAAATTAAAAATATTTTAGTGATATTTTTATTAAAACTAACATTTAATGTAACTTAATGCAAACCTTAACAGTTAAGCATATTCACTTTAAATTTGTTACATTTTAAATTATGATATTATAATATTATAAATATTTATAACTTTAACCAGATCAAAAAACACTTTTAAACTATAATTTTACAAGTATATTAATAAATTTAAAATTATAACAGGTTATTGTATGTATAATTATATATTATGTAGCCCCATATACGTTATATTAGTGATGTGTGATGTAAATAATATATAACTAATAATTCGCTAAAATTTGATATCTAAAAATAACGATTTAATATTTTTCAGTTTTATCTATTTATTTATAATATTTTTGTGTATTTAACATTAAAATGATTAAACCAAGCTCCTATAAAAGTTAACAAAAACTCATTAAAACTTGATAAACTATATAAAATCTTTAAATTTATTCAGTACTATTTCAATTTTTAAAAATTCATCCTGTTCTGTTTATGTTAGCTGACTGTTAAATGTTAAACATGTCTTAAGTTGAAAACAATTAGGAAAGAGGAAGTGAACTCATAAATCTTTTCTCCAGACACAATGCCACGATTGTTCTTCACTTAGAAATATTTTTCAGTGTTGTCATTAGAGAATAATTTAAAAAACATTTATGTTTTATAGCTTTAATTCAAAATAAGATTCTATATAATATATTTAATTTTGAAAATGAACGTTCCCATATGAATGTAGACACAATAATCATGAAAAAGTACTTATATAGACATTTAGAATATATTTTAGGCATATAAATAATATGTGACTTGACTATAATAGACCTTGCTATCAAAATAAATTTTAAAAAGACATTTAAATGATTGCAAAAATTACATATTTAATACGTGAGAATAAAATGATGTTTTATAAATGCAAAATAAATAATTTTTGAAGTGCTTAATATTAACAACAGAAATGTGGCATCAGACGAATCATATACAACGATCATTACATTCTAATATATGAATAATATAAGTTTAATAATATTATTTTGTCGACAAATTATTTTACTACATATTTAAGGTATCAGCAAAAATAGTAAAAATTTGTTTGTTTTTCGATATTGTAACAGAATTCAATGGATTTATAAATGTTCGAATGAAATTATTATTATTGCTCGGAATTTTCGTAGTATGCAAGATTACGCATGACTTAGGTAGATGCATAGAGCTACTTTTCGTACATCGATTGCCAAATAATTTGCTAATAAATTGATACTTCCGGAGAACTCGGTTAATAGCATTATCGGCTTACGTAAAAAAAAAAAAAAATAGTACACAAGTGATTTTCGTTTGACTTGCAATACGATATTATAAAATACACACACGCAAACACGCGAAGGCCTATATAAATGTATTCCGTATACGTAAGGGTAAAGCAAATAAAACCATATTGAATAGAAGAAAACCCATGTAACATCGTGCAATTTCCTTTCCATCTAGTGTGCGTGTGTATTGAACAATGGGAGACACATGGTTTTTGAAGATCTAAGTGAAAGGAAAAATGGACGTGAAACATGTTACGTTTGACAGGGTATTGTCTCAGACACAGTGCAGGACACATGACGCTATATCTTACAGGAGAAGAAAAAATACACGTCGAAAAATCGACAAGAAAATAATATTTAGGACGGACGTCGTTAATATAATATATTATGTATATAACTACATGTTTGTTTACAATATGTTTCACTTTAAATCGAGTTGTCCCGAGTGGTCACATTCTTCTCAGTGCACGCGTGCATCCAAATTTTAACTTAATATTCCCTAATATTAATAATATAATATTGTTATGTTACTACATATTATTATGATAATAATAAAAACTACATCGAATATCACAAACGACGTTTTACCGTTATTATTATATATGCATGTATATATATATATATTAATATATTATAGTACAATGCAAAATGGAACTATATCATTTTATATTTTATCAGTTATCACAAAACAATTCAAATGTAAGATATATTTTTTATTTTTGAAAAAAAAATGTACGAATGTTTTTACATAATGCAATACATGCTGCCATAAGATTCCACGCATAATAATATTTGTTTAAACATCATTAATAAATCACATATTATGTCATGCATGGTTATAAAAATGTGCATTATTAATCTTTCAAAATTATACTTTTACTTATATGTTTACTAATAAATATTTATTACGACATCACACCACATTTGCAGTGAAGAGAACATAATATTTATTTGATAATAATAGTATACATAGAATTATTCAATGTGTCCACGTGAATTATATTATAACTCAACATTTTGGAAACACATTTTTTTACACAATATAAGAAAACCGAAAATTATTACTTAGATTCAAAAATTATTCAGAAAATTAAATCAAGCACAATTCGTCAAAAAATCGTTATATTTTTTATTATGGTTATTCGTAATATTCTATATTCGTTATTACTGTATACAAGTTATTGTGGAAATCATGACTGTATAGTGTAATTAGACGGTATAATTTTTTTACGCGTAAAACCAATAGGCAGGTGTAATAAACAATATCAAATATTTTTGTCTTTTTCAACCATTTTTTAGTGACTGTTTTGACTAGCATTTGAAGACTTGAGTGTGAATGTTTTCATTATCCGGCCAATGATTGAACGCTTAAATATTTCGAATTAAAAACACATTAAAACACTATACCTACATTATATTTATAAAGGAAGCATATAATTAAACCTGTATTGTATATTATTATGTTGTAATAAGAATGCATTTGTCGATTTTCGTAGATATATTTATTTATGTGTTCTATTCAAAATTCCTAAATATCACCATAACATAATTATTGATGTAAGTATTTTTGATATAGATACAATATTTTCAATGATTGATTATAATTGTGGTTGGAATATAATGTTACACCTATGAACTATATTGTATCTCCATAACAAATTGCATATTAGATTATTATGACATATAAAGCAATATTAATATGGTCAAAACACGAACAGCGTTCATAAGATCATCAGTTTAATTTCGCGGTCACTATTTATGCACCACAATTAGTCAAACAAACAATTTATTCAACCGTACCAAATCGTTTAACATATTAAGTTATAATCGATACTTCTACCTATTTAACGCGTGTTCGATAAATACGTCTGAGTGAACCCAAACAACTATACAGTGGTTGTAGGGCATATAATGTGTTTATTTTATCGGCGACAGCGTTTTTATATACATATGACCGAAATTCAAAAACTATCTGTTTTAAAACACCGTTGATGGCACTTAACGATTCATCACACAACGATATATCATAGAAACCTTTGAGAAAACTGATCGAATCGACTAAAATATTTTATCAAAATATTAAATAAAGCATAAATTGTATTTTGGCAGGATGTCGAACAAGACAACTGCAAATTAATGTTTGTATATAGGAAATTACGTTAAATTCGATTCTGAAATAATAAAATAACGAAAAATATAACTTTAGTTTATGTATTTTTGAGTTTTTCTAACTCTAAAACTAATCCGAATGAATTTCTCTCAATCCAATAAAATATAGAAATATAAACATTTTACTTATACGTAGGTAATACAATTTTAAAAACTTTCTGTGCCCACAGCTATAACTTTATTCATAAATCATAACATTATCATTTATAAACGTCGACAACAAAATGTTAATGATATAACACCTAAAATGTTTACATCATTAGAAGTTTATAAATTTATAATCAACAATACGTCAATAACTGCAATAATTTGCAATTTAAGTAATATATCCTACGGACATGAAAAATAATTCATTTATTATATAATAGCTCGTTCACAATAAGACACAAAGGCATAACTTACGGAAACGTACTAGGAATTTAAAATACAATAATATTTGCTCAGAATTATCACGATATTTTTTTTGCTTATAAGTACGAGATTATCCTTTTTGGTAGTCTGTCAGGCTCTATACGCATTATTATATGTTATTTTTTTCCTTTTTTACTTCTATCTATAATCCAAGCAGTAACTAGTAAGGATATTTTCTTATGATCTAATAATTATTTACAATTGTATATTGATTTGCTTTAATAATCAAAGTTCGTGTAAGTAAGTGAAAGTACGTAAGTGAAGTAAAATTAAGTGAACAAGTAGTGAATAGTTGAATTTTCCCATGTTCAAAAGCAGTATTATATAATATTATGTATAAGTATAGTTTTTTAACTTTTTACTTAGGCACTACATGCTTAAGAATGACGTGTTTCTGGAGTTCTTGTAGTTTAATGATAGCTGTTTTTTTTTTTTTTGTCAACGTTGTTAAATTTAAAAGATTAGAAAAGGTAAGATAAGGTTTAACCTTACCTTTCTCCATTCAATTATTTTTATTAAATAGTTAATCATTTTATTATATGCACGGTGATTCTCACCAATCATGTTCGCTCCCTTTTTTATTTTTTCTTCAATAATGTAGTTACTCAAAATCTATTTTTTGGAATTTTTAAATATACTTAAATATGGTCTATACTTAAAAATTTCTTGAGACTTTTTGTACTACTTGAGTCTTCTATGGAGTTGCAAACTTATATTTTTCATATAAGAACCCTTCTTTTTAACTATAAATTAAATAATTTAAAATTTAAATTGATAAATACCAGAACATTTTTCTGAAAATTTTGAGATGTCATAATCAAAATCCGAACTAGTAGTTTTTGAATTATTTGACTTTATGTACTAACTACTAAGGATAATAGATCCATAATAATGGGTTTGGTATATTATATCCGAGCTATATGGGGATTAGAAAATGTTAATTATTAATATAAATCTATCAACATTTTAATTTGTAAAAATGACCCATCTATTATAAACACTAGATCTAATATTACATCTATTTTATATTCTTTAAAACCATTTTAAAGGACTTTTATCTTTGGTAACTATAAACATTTTAACATTTTAACGAGAGAAAAACTACTCATTTAAACTTCAAAGAAATGCATCAAAATTTTCTTTAAAAATATCCACTGAATGAATTACAGTAAAAACTGGGAGGTTCTTATTTTAAAAATAGAAGTTTGACATAGTTTTAAAGTAGTATCTACCAGAAAATATTTTAAGAATTTGACAATATGGTCTTTAAGTATATTTAAAAATTCTAAAAATCAGAATTTAAATAAATGTATTATTAAATGAAAATTTGGGAGTGAACATGATTAGTGGATCACTTTGTACATATAAATATATATATCTTAAGCAAATTGTTATAATTTGTAAATGATACCCTCATAAAAAAAATATAGTTACTATTATTACAATAAATTCATTGATTAGCATAACTTCTGCCTTTTTAATTAATCGTATTAAAATAAAAACATTTTTATACGTCAATTTAAATTTTTATATTTTTATTTTTTTATTATTGTACATGCATATATTATTGTTATTATTTAGATTTATTAAATATTTGAATTTCATGCGTTTTGTACAAAGTACCTAAACTTTGGCAAGTTAATTAAAAAGCTATACAATTATCGAGTACCTATCTTTTTTTTAATAAGATAAGACGTGTTGTCGTGCTGTTCAATCATTAGTCACCAAATCACTGATCAGACTTATTTTTTAAAAATTGTATTACACAAATAAACAATAATAAAAATGTAGACAATTAATATTATTGACAGATTATACATTACAATTTTGTGGATAACACAGTTGTAATATAATATAATGTAACGTATTACTAATCTTTTCACAACCTAATCTAAAAACAAAAATAATAATAAATTATTAATGGTTATACGCTTATACGTTTGTAGTTGTTCAAATTACTTTTGGCTCTGATTTATTAAACGCGCGTGGTATAGAATCTCTAAAGACACCGTTACGTAATAATTATTACACAGATTGCTTTGTCGTAAAAAATTATGCCCATTGCGTTATACACACTCCATTTAGGTACAACATTTACATTTTCTAAGCCCTACATGCAACTTATTAAACATTATTACTCGAAACCATAGTTTTTCACGAAGTAACAATAAAACAATAGCTAATAGGTATCTATATGTATTTTATCGTTATCATTTTATGTTATACAAAACGATTGGTTAAGTTACAGTTTAAGTATATAATTAATCTAGACACATTCCGCCAGACTATAATTTCCAGATGAATACGTATAGCTACGTGTAAATTACACTCCTCAATGTTCAATGTAAAAAACATAGGTACTTAAATTTACGTATATCATACAAATATTTTAATAAAAATACTTATATTAGACAATCATTCTCAAAATGTAGTAATGTTTCTAGTCAATTGATTGCAGTAAATATAGCAATGAAAATTGAGTGTTAAATATTAATAATATAATTCATTGCAAGATAATAATAATAAAACTAATTACCAAATCATATACTAGTACAAACCAACTCTAATATTTTTTTTTTATTTTATAACAATTAAATTATTGCATACGCAAAAACTACATTGAGTAAAGAAGACCGGTCAGCATTTATTTCTCAGTATAGTTTATGTTATATTTATACCTATTATTATTAATATTCTCTGTAGCATATTCTTTGCACAATTTAATAGGCTGGACTAATTTTTATCAAAAACATTACAAATAACTTATAAACAAATACCAACGTACCGTAGAATGGTATGAATAGTACAAATAGCTTAAAATTAGTCTAAATATTTTAAAAACTTCATTGTTTTTAAAATAAAAAAACAAAAAATGTAATGATAAAATGTTTTAAGACTATATGATTGATATTTATTTTAAATTACAGCATAAAGCCTTAAATCAATTCAGGGAAAAGAATTATTTTTTATTAAAATATGCAATTTTATTATAATGTTAACTTCAAAAGTTCATACGTTTATAAAAAAAAAAAAAATGTTAGCCTATTTTTTCAGTATTTTGTGACTTTTATGAAAGTGATTTGTGAGTTATGATAAAATCAGTACATTTCAAGCTTTTCGCCCAAGAACCAGAAATATTGTCAACATAAATCTAAAAATAAAATACATATTGTTGCAATACCAATTGTCGTTCAGTTCAAAACCTAAAACGAAGATTTCTTAAATCTATAAAATGAGTGAGTTGCTAGTAAAAATATCAATCGAAATTTCATGAATTATGATTAAATAAATTGAAAAAGAATAGTGTTGTTCGAGCACTCCTATACAAAATCAGGGCAGAATACATAACAAGTGTAACCATCCAAATTTGTGTATAACTTGTTTGAAATCAATTAAAAAAGCATTTAAAAGAAAAAATGTATTTTTTGTGGAAATATTTTTACCGGTCACTACCGGACATTACCGGGTGTCTAATATTGTATACAATGACGTCATCGTCCTACGCTTGTATATAATGATATCATAGTGTTATATCGTCAAATGTATATTAGGTATATAATATTACGTACGCACATAATTATATAGAGGTCACCGGTCGTCCGAATATCCTCTGCAGATCCTCGAACGCTGATATAGGTACACGTCTGCCAGTCGACGACATCTGATTAACAAAAACAACAAATTCGAAAAAAAATTTATACAAGGTATATATTATCATTATTATATTGTATTCTCGATGAAATTCGGCGGGCAGTATTACGTAAAAAAAAAAAGGCGAAGTGTGTGTACGAGAGTGTGAATTACTCGCATAATAGCTGGCGTGTAGGTATACTTGCAGTGTGTTGGATAATAGTAATAACAATAATAATAATAGTTATAAAATATAACACAACGACGACGTAGGTCCTACACGCGCGCTCATAATATTATGTAGGTATAATACTTCTATATAACATGTGCTCCATAACAATAAGACCCGGCGACGCTACATAATAATAATATTATTTTTATTATAACATATATGTAACGATTTAATGTTGTTACATTTTATGTAACCGTCGACGGTGACTGATGAATTTCGAGATATCGTACGCGCGTATATTGTTATAAGCAGTGTTATAATAACGACATAATAGGTACATATTATTATTATTACCATTATTATTATCACCGTACCACGGAAAAGCATAAAGGATATGCGTTCCTTCGAAAGTTGTTTTGCCAATTATTTAATTTTCTATTAATTATGTTTTTCTTCTTATCCGTAAAACGGGCGCCGTTCGCGGTTCGCACTCCACGCCGACCCGTGTGGCCGAGTTAACAAGAGTCAACTGTGACGATGCGATGACGATCACAGTGCTATAATATTCTACCTGTCACGGTGTCGAGCGATTTGAAATAGCTTTAAACAACATACGTCATAATAATATCTACGTTTTTATCAAGCTAAAAGGTAATAACATATTATTACGATCCGTGTTTATATTCAGGTATATGTCGGTTATTTTACAATATTATTTCAATTTTTCTACGGTCGGTGTTATTTAAATAAAATATTTTACATTTTTACGCACGGGTATGTTTCATCACTTCCGTGGAAATTGAAATATCGTAAAAAAGCCGACGTACAAACGCAGCTGATGATGGTGTTCTCGACTTTGATATAAGATCAATAGTCACAAATTCGCTCCGACATTAAAGCTATGCAACAAAACGAGATCGGTTCTGATCGGTTCTATTTAGGGCGGGTCGGGGAGGGAAAACAATAATAATGCGCCGACGTTCTCTCTCGGACGTGCGTCGAAATCAGCCGAAAAATAAAGCGCCATTGCGTAAGTGCGCGTTCGCCGGAAACTGCATAATATTAATAATATTATGTACCAGCTCGCATCAGCAATTTAATATAATATTATCATCACCGCGCATACGGTTATCGCGTAGCTCTGTTTTTTTTCCCGAACAACGGTTTCAATGGGCGGATGATACGGCTTTCGGCCGGCCAAGATTTTCGTCGGATAACAACCGAACAGCATGGCATATTCTCGCGCTGGCACTGCAATATTTACGTAATAATCTTCGCGAGTTTTCTCTTTTTCGTGTACATTTTGTGCTATATTTTATTACGCGCAGGTACATCGTAGACATCAGCTGCACCATATACCTACATAATATTTTGTACGGTAAAAACGCTTAATCGCAATTTCATTAGTGTGATTTATTTGCTCGTTTGACGTCTGTTGTACCTACAAGCGCGCTTAGGCGTGCGTACTTACATGTTATATTCGCTGCCCCGGACGGCGGCGCAAAAATCACATGATGTAATGAAATACGCGGCGAACGAACGTTTTCTAATTAAAACACTGCTCTACTTGTGCTACGTGTTTTTACGAGCCACGTTTTTCCCTCCGATCTTAGCACAACATACAATATTTACTTTTCTATTCCAACGGAATAAAGCATAAATAATAATAAACATAAATTATAAAATGAGTGTATTTTTGTTCGTTTTTTTTTTTTTTTTAATGCAAATCTAAAAATAATTATAAATGTTTTGTATTAAAAAAAAAAAAAAAAGCACTGAATAAAATATTTGACATTAAATAATAACCACGAATTAAATACAATCTAGGAAAAACGACTACTACTACTACTTATTACCTAATAGTATTATTGTTATATTAAAAGTATCTTACCAATTATATAATAAAACTTTTTTTTTTTAATCGGTTGGTATCGAAATTAAGAATAGCAGAAAAACATTAAATATAACGAAAAAAGTGCGTCACAAAAACTTAAATATACTCTGCGTGTATAAATAACTCATATGCCAATGAAACATTTCATAACATAATTATCTTAAGTGCTCGAATCAGGAATAATATAATAGACGAAAAATATTTTCCCATTATTGTGAGTATAATTTGTAAAATTACTATTGGGCTACCTATTACTTCTTAATTTGTTATACTAATTTGTTTGCGGTTTATACTGAACACACCCGTGAAAATAATTGGACTTCTGCATCGTATCCAAAGCAAGCGCTGATAAATAACTTCAAATTGGTATTCTTCGTTTCACTTTTTAACTAAATAAGAAATTGTTTTATTCTATTTTTAATTAAAATTGTTTTTGTTATCTATGATAATGCTGTAGCATAGCTGACAGCTGTATAGTATTTATTAATATATAGGTACCTTTAACTTTTATAATCTTAAGATATTTTTTTATATACTTTTATTAATTTATAGTTTATTAAAGTTAGTGGTATAATGTTACTTAAAAATGGTATGACGTCAAAAAACTATTTTAAGAACCATTGTTTAAGTTTTTTTTCTAAACTTTTACTTTTTGAAATATAACGGTCCGCGTTGTATTGTAAGTAAATTAAATTCACCAAAATTTTATCTGGATGTTTTCGGGACGGAATTTACAATTATTCAATGTGATATAGATTTACATAATACAGATGTAGGGTTAACGGTTACACGGGGATGTGGACCGTTCGGTTCAGTATGTCTGACGTCTGTCACTCTACGACTTTTATTGTTTTATGGTGTACCTATTTATACTTATATTATATTTTTGTTACAAATTACAATTGTTGACTAATATTCCAATTAAATGTAATATTTTGAAAATTTATTTAAGTAAATTATATGATAATTATTATAAACTATATATTTTTTAATATTCCAATTAAAGAATACCTATTAAAAAATCGAAATTTTATTTATAAAATTTGTAGATATAACAAAATAATATGATTACAAATTAGGACCAATACACGCTGTACACGAAACGTTTTGGGCTCTTACCATGTCCCAAAAAGACTTTCCAAATAGAAAACCTACATAATTTATTATACCAGCAATTATAGCTCTCTCGGTCCCCACAGAATTAAAAATATGTGTAACCACGAACAAATAACAGTTATAAATTAAAAAGTAAAAAAAAAACTATATGTTATTATTTATTACATTTATGCATATTCAATATCAATAAGGTTAAAATCAAACAAAAATTAAAACAACATTTAATTCAAAATTAATATAATTTGTAATAATAAATCATGCCTTGTTGGTAATATGGCAATTTAAATAAATCATAAAACCAATAATTTAAAACTTTTCATGGATATTAAAAACTTTTCAAATTTAATTTAACCAATTGATGTATTTACTTGTAGTTTTTATGATTATAATTAATAAATACACACATAGACAGAAAAAAGTTTAATTGTGTTTTGAATTTATAGGCGAGGTATTCAGTATCTAATTTATCTTCTTAATACTAAAATTGATTGCTCACGTTTAATCTTAAGTTATTTATCCAATAATATTTTTAAATATAAAATTTGTAATAATGTATCAAATATTTCACGAAAAATGTTAAATGTTTACTACTACAATTGGCATCGTTTACCAAAGTATTACACTGATCGGCATTATTGTGTTTTATTCTTATTTTAAAATATCAAAATACACTATTAACCTAAATGATTAAGTATAACTTATAAGACGTGATATTATTATTTACATTTATTTTTTTTTAAAGTAAAAGTTAATATCAGCAACGATAAATTGACACATTTGTCTTCAACCTTAAAATATAACGCGAATTGACGTTTTTAATTAAATTTTATTGTAACAGCAATGAATAAAAAAAATTGTATCATCGAAGAAATTTTGACAATCAGAATTATAAATTGCTGAACTGTGATATATTATCTTTTTTGTGTTCCGGGTGTGACAAACGCGCATATAGTTACGTAAACGACATGCGTTGTGTGCACTACCACGGTGGACAATGCAAAATAAAGTGGCTTATCTGTTGTCGTTATGATGTAGGAAGTAGTGCGTAAAAAATCGTATCATCCGCAAATAGTTAACCTTATTACATTTCGTGTCCAAATCTCAGCAAGGATTCGATTCGAATACTAACGATAGAATATTTAAGTACCTATCTGTTTATAAAGAGAAATCGTAACACCAACATTTACATATATGTATAAAATCATTATTATGATAAGTGTATTATATCTCGATCAACGATAAAAATAGAAAACGTCGATGTATACTCAGTTGAAGCATTTGACACCGATTTGTATTTAAATACTTGATGATACTAGACTTCTTGTCTATGAAAACATAAATTGTTTATAATATAAATTATTTATTTTACGTTGATTATAAAAACATTTTAAACCATTTAAAGTTAAATGAAAAATATACTTCATAGGAGAAATGTACGTTAAGAAAACTAATAAGTAAATGGACAATAGTTAATGGGTTAATGCGTACGTACATTATACAAGTGAACCAATGGCGTAAACATTACTTTTGTATGGGAGGGATCAGTTGGAAACAAATTATCACGGAATGAATATTTCTAAACCTAAGTGCCTACGCATTAAAATAATAAAAAGGCCTATAAGAGGGTCTGACCCCCACACCCTCTTTGTATACGCACCTAAAGTAAAGGTTAAATATACTAACATTAAAATCCCACCTATTCAATTTTAGTATTCCCTATACTTAATTATAATATTATACAACTTTTATCTAAAATGTAATGATTTTAAAATAAATACGTCAATTTAATTTAGTATTAAAATAATTTATTTGTTTTGTACACAATCAATATGTCACCAGGAAAATGTATACCACAACTAAAATCCGAATGAATTAAAAGCTATGCGTATTTAATGTTTAACAAAGAATTAATTTATTGAAGAGCTCATCTTTAAGTTTAAACATTTTACATTTGATATACTCATGTACGTGATTATAAAAAAAATGGTGTTAAATGTATTAGGTACTTATCTATTATTTTTTATTAAAATGAAAAATGTGTATAATTGTTTTCAGTTATTGGATTCAGGCGCACAACTCAACATGGAGATGGAAAGACCATACGTGGATTTGAACAATGATTTTAGCAGACTAAGACCTAGAGAATACAACATACCTGAAAAGTCAATATTGGAACTATTCAACCCGACAGCGCCACACCACCAGAGGCCTAGGTCTTAAAAATACGAAACTAAATTTTAAATTAAAAAAATATACATATATACATTATACATAAACAAACTGTCTTAAGTCCGTTTGTTTTTTCCATTTTATGTTATTTTATCGCTTTTTCAAGCCAACTATTATTATACTTACACCTTTAATATTTTTCGTCACAAAATAAAATGTAGTCTTTAGGTTAAGCTAGGTATTACTGCGTGAACAATCTACTTTCCTCTTAAAAATGTATTAATTAAAACTGTTAGTTTGAATAATATATTATTTTATGTTTGAAATTTAAATTGTTCCACATGTTAATGGAAAATAAATAAACATTCACTAAAGTAATGAAGTTTCATAATTTATAAAATATCAACGTGAAATAAAAAATATCATAGTAATGTTAATATGGTTTTAAGGGCACATTGTTGAAAAATAGCACGACTAAAAATACCAAGAACTATTCACGAAGAACTTTTTGAAAGCTATATTATATACTTATACACGATTTTACAGTGTAAAGTTTTGAAGAATTTTATAATTTACTTCCATAAATGATTTTCCAATAAGGTATTTCTCCATAAATGTCACTGAAAAACATTAATAGAAAGCGAGAATTAAATAGATAAAAATGTTTTAAAAAATATATTTTTCGTATCTGTTCTATAGAATGGCAGTCAAAAATGTATTTATACGGTATGATTTTCACGAAAATAATCTAACAATAGTTTTATACAATAGGATTACCATTTACATTTGGATTATTATATATACTTCCGAAACATTTAACAATAATGATATATAAATACATTTTTATATTTGAGGAAAATTATATCTTTAATTATAAATTTATTCATAAACCATTGAACAATAATTACAATATACTTTAATCTATATTACGATCAAATATTAGGATTTATTAGGATTTATCCAAATATTAGGATATTAGGATAAATGTATTAAAAAACTTAGCTCCGTGCACCCTAACAGTCCAATATTGTTTATGTCATGTTAAGATAGATTAACGAATGTTAAGATATTAGTATATTAGTGTATTTCACACAAATATTGATCAATAATAATTTTTAACCATAAATATTTTTTTAGATTAAATAAACTGCGGATTAATTTTTTTTAACCAGGTAAGCACAACCTATATTTTTAAGTCACTTTTAAATATAGACAATTTATGAAAATTCAATAATGAAAAACTTTCAATTTTGATTGATTAAAAGTATAAAATATTATACTATTTATTATTAATTTATTAAATAATTTACGGATGTGGGAGGCAATACTGCAATAGTGCAATAGTGTACAATATTTAGTACAATGTGAAACTGAAACTTATACATAATAATATGGAGTTAATGAAAATATACAATATAAATTAATAATTTATTTATTCAATTTTTATTTTTAACTAACGCTATATTATAAGTATTTAGGATACAATATTTTAATTTCAACTTTTTGTCTATAAAAAAAAGTCAACATTTTTAAAATCATTACATGTTTATAAAATGTTTGCTTGTAGCTCAGTATAGAAACAACGTAAATATTGGGTTTTAACTTGAGGAACATTAAATTATACAACTTGTAATAAATTTGAACTGTCAACGCGACCAATCAAAAATGTATGCACGAAAAATACATCTATACAATTTCATCTAGATTTCAATGAAATCATAATTTAATATTGTTGCACCTCCAAAATTGAATGACCGGATAATTTAACTGTATCAACAACCAAAACGTCGTTGCACTTTTTTAATTTTACCCGTAAGAACAACTTGTTTAGGTTTTAAACAACTAACCCGAATTTGACACCTGATCTAACTAATTTATAGAACAGAGTTTTTAGGTAAACATTTTATTGGATATTTCTTAATCCCTTTTAATGAATACTATATTTTTAAGTGGTTTTTGCATACGTAACATTTATGTTGTTTTTTTCCAATAAATCGACTTTATTGTAGTCCAAAACAGTATGAACAAATAGTAAAAAAGGTCAATAGTATATGCACATTTAAAAAACATGACTGCTCTGCTTTTCAGATTAAATCTTAATAAAAGCTATTTACAACGTATACATCATATTACTACATTGCATACATTTCAGATATTTTTAATTAAATGATATTGTGTCGTACATACAAAATATATTTCATTCATTTTGTTCCTATGGCTTGCGATTCATTATTTAATCATAAACTCAAACACTTGACTAAAAAATCCATATGTCCGAGTTCATTAAAATCCCTAAGTTGTTGAAAATTCTGTGATAAATAATTCATCTTTAACATTTTGAAATTAGTACAATACGCTATTATATAATGAGGGCCTATAAGTCAAGTCACAGTCTTGAGAGACGCAACCCGGGGACTGAATAAAATGTTTGATTGAAAATGATGTGAAGGATGTAATATGTATGAAGTGTAGCTAGTGAGTAAGCTTAGCGCCCGTTTAATTTCGATTTGTTTGACTGTTGCATATAGAGATGACGTATAATTAAAAATCATATATACGTCTCAAAAGTGTGAGCAATAGTCGGTGGACGAGTTAAACCGATACGAATTTCAGGGATTGTGACATGACGAGTGTCTTGAAGTGAGATGAGTATTCGGGTCACAGCAAAGAGACTACAGTCGCAATAGGTCGTAATAATATTAATCTACATTCAGACGACCACGGTGTAGGCATTCTCGGTACCCGATACGTCTGCTTGGTCATAATTACTTATAATACTACAATTATTACCATTATTTTAAATTTATTCTATAGCAGCTCACAAAGACGTATCTCTAGTTTCATAAATATTAATTAATCTACTTGAAACGAATGGTTATAAATAATATATATAGTAACAAACTAGTAAAATGTAAAAATTAAAATTAACTTCTTGGAAATTTTGAAAAACATTTTTTTTTTTAAGTAGGTATCATAACAATAACATATAATATAATTATTACAAAAAATATTATATGATTAAGTTTTAACATATCAAATTTCCATATAGTGTCAAAATCAAAAATAAAAATAACTTAGTATGATATATTGTAAAACAGTAAGTACCTACATCGTATTTATTGATCTCATATTAATATTTATCATTTTTCCTCACATAAATATAATAGTATATGGATTGTGTATAAAATAATGAATAATATATTGGTTTAACAGGTAGATTTAAAAGTATATATGCATCTACTTATATTTCGAAATATGCTAAAGAACTAATGCCAAAGTGGTTTTACAAGCTATTATAGCTACAATATTGTAATAAAATATAAACTAGCAATTTTAAATTTGTTTTAAATATTTTTGAAATGTTTAGATATATTAATTACGTTATTGTTTAATTTTAAAGTGACGTCATATAAGTATAAGCGAATAATATTTACATGACGGAATTTAAGTACAAATAGTGCAATATTTTGAGCAACATGTGTGACATTTCAAAACGACATGTCGAGAACTAATTTAATTGTTCGATAAAAACACCTTTACACGTAATGAAGAAAAATCCGGGTCATGGTTGTCCTTGCAAAAACTGTCTGAGTTTTAAACAAAGATAGTGGTTTTTACGTATACATTAAAAATTAATTCTATTGGTAATTTAAATAAACAATAGCACATTCGAGAGAACAGCAAAGTTATTATTTTTTTAAATTTAATGTCTACCACAATAATTATTATAATATTAATTACTTAAATTATATTTTTAATGTGGGTTTGCATTTTACACTAGAAATTATATTGCCAAAAAATACCAATAATTATGTAATTAATTTTATTAATATAAAATACAGAAAATAAATCCACGTATTACCGTCAATAAAATATATACCTGTGTATTTACAATAGTCGTTACATTATAAATCAATCAATACGATTTTATTGTATTATTTATAGATAGGTCCGCGTTTTAGCGTTTTGATTATTTGATATTATTACCGCTACCGTGTTACATATATAATTTTTATTTATATAATAAAATATATAATTATTTTAATAAAACTAAATACAAAATCAATAATTAAATGGAAACAAATCATTAATTTTAAAATATATCTAAATCCCTTCAAAAATATTAAGTATCTTTTCAAACCTAAGACATTCTTAAACGTCCGTAAAAACATACTGAGTTTCCTCTTAAGTTAACACTTCACACGGGAAAACGGGAAAACCACGCGACTCCCCTCATATAATATATTGGTATAGATTAAATTATACAAATCAAAATAAAACATAATATAAACTTCAAATAATTTCATTGAAATACAGGATTAGAAGGTACCTCTACTCGTTATTTGGGACAAAAAACGTATTTACCACAGTTTAAATTATAAATCGATATCTAAGCTATTCATTTGTATTCCATCTAATTAATTTCACATTATTTTAAAATGGTAATATACCTACTAGGTACCTACCAACTAACTACATACCTACATACCACAATATGTATACCTACCTGTGAATTGACGGTTGCCAATCGCGTGTATATTCGGCCCAGGAATGTCGATTCACCACTAAAATGTCGTCCGACCAAATTAAATGTGAATTTAATTGTCTGCATGCTATTCACCATTAATCCATACGCTAATGTATAAATACCTGATAGCAAATGAATGTCTCAATAGCAGTGTAAAAGTCGAACAGTTCCAGACCACAACGCATTGGAATATCACTTGTCCAGACTATTGATTTTATTCTTCAAGTAAGTAAATTATTGTTTTGTTTAAGTATCGTAAATCTGTTATTATTAATATTTATTATGGTACTCTGTAATATCGCTCGACACGTACATTTATTCGATTTAGCTTTTATTCAAATGCCATAAATAATGTCGTTTAATATATTAGTATCCACTAACATTTATTCATTTTTTATTGAAATTTAGTTATAGTTTATGTGCGTTTCGGATTTTAAATTTTGTCCTGAATATAATACATAACATGCATTATTTAAGTAAATTGTATAATATACTTATATATTTAATACCAGATTGAACAGTCTTTCCTAGACTTTGAAATTATTTATATAAAGAATGAAAATATAATCTGTACTAACTCAATTGTAAATGGTATAAAATATATAAAACAACTAAATATAAGATATATATATATATTTTTTAAATTATTTTTGAAAAAAAATTGCTATAATTTTAAATTCATAAGTACCGAAATTCAGATAATTTAAGCATACAATACAATACATTATTTAACATATTATTATTAATCAAATATAATTTTACCTTAAACTAATTTTCCAAAATTATCGATTTACAGAACGAAATTTAATAAAAATGTATTTATTTATTATTAAAGTTATGAGGTAATTATTTGGTATAAAATAGGTATAAAGTTTTTTTTTCATCAATTGAAGTGCGTTAATCTGTTAAAGGTATAAAATATAATAAACTTTTGAGAATTGATTAAGTTATCAAACGAAAAAAGGTCGTAAAGTAGGTACCGCTCTGCTGTACAGTATGTGTAGAGTAGATAATTTTCATGGATGTGTTAAATTTGAATTCAGTCATATAAATCATTGTATACGAAAAACGATTCTGAACAAAAACGGTCTGTCAGCCTACATAACTAAAATTATTCTATGACATTATTGCTATTAAAATAATTCATATTACTATTAATAATAAAGTAGGTTGAATAAATTTTGCAGAAAAACATTACATTAGAAAATTTAATTGAGTATATAAAACATAATAATATACTTCAAAAGTTTCAAGCATCCACGAAAAATATTTTTAAATTACAATGAAATAACTAACATCGTTATTCTTTATTAAAACATTTTATTTCGTTCAAATTTTAACTTAAAATATCTATAAAAAAATTTTTTTTTAATATATTTTTTTGATTTTTTTGGTTACATTATAAACTACTTATGAAAAATTTTGTTTTAAATTTTCAATCCTTAGTTATAAAAACTGAACATTTTAAAAATGTTTAATTACAAAACAATTTTCAAATGTTTGATGAAGAATTTCAGTCAAAATTCGTAGTTTAAATGCTTATAAAAAAAAAATGTGCCTATGTAATATTATTTTTGATCTGATATTTTAACAACTTATGAAAAATCTTGTATCAATTTTTCAAGAAATTTGACCAAACGACATTTTTTTTATCGATATTTAAAGAAAGACAATTTGATAAAACCAAAAAATTCTTAGGCCTACAGTTAACTCAAAAATTGTTAAAATATTTTTAATTTTTTTTTTTTTTGTGTGTGTATAGAATATGATTATCTGAGCATTTGATGAAATTTTCAAATGTCTACGGTTATTCCTTTTTGAATTGCATTAAAATAAGAAAATCGTTCATGGAAAAAAGAGAGAATATCAAAATAAAAAATAAAAAGTCTAATTTCAAACGATTTCAAAAATTAGTTTGACATTCCGATAAACATTTTCATATTTAGAAAGGTAGAAAAACTTATAGAGAATCTTGTGTTAAATTTTCAAATATTAGGTTTAAATAGAAAAAATTTTATAAATTTCCTAATTAAAAAAAAACTTCAAATTTTCATGATTTTCTCGTATTTTGTCGGAATTTTAACTTTAGACATTTATAAAAAACTATTAAGACTTACATTCAACTATTTTTTCAATTTTTACTTACAATAAGTTATGAAAAACCCTTTATTAAATTTTCAAGTTTTTATTCAACTGAAAAAAAATTTATTGATAATAATAAAAAAAAAGTAAAAAAAAACACGAAAATTAATTATGTCTATAAATAGCTCAAAAAAAGTCAAAATATATTGAACATTTTATTGTGTGTGTAAAATTGCTTATAATAACGTTTTGTAAAAATTTCATATGCTTACTGTGATTACTTTTGATGTTACATTAAAAATAAAAATAAATTTTGTCAAAAATTTGCTTTACAAAAATATTCCCATTTTTCCTCAATTTTTTTTTGTTTTTCCCGACGCGTTTGAAAACTATTCGAAAATTTTTACTTATGACCCCCCAAAGTACCAACTAGATTCATTTTCCTATCAGAAAAAATGTTAATAAAGAAAATCGGAGCACTTTTACTGCACTAAAACGTGATGACAGGCACAAATAAAAACACATATTGTAAAATCAATACATTCATCATTCCACTCAGAGTCTAAAAATATATTTAATCGCTCCGCTCAGAATCTAAAAGTAATATCATATGACGTATATTTATATGTTCTACTAATACGTCTTTTGTTCTTAACTATAAACGTTAATGAGAAACAAATTTACTTTTAAAACATTTATTTTTAAATGGCACATACCAGTTCTTAATATTATTAATTTAATGGAATTAATTGTTTGAAAAAAATAAATACATAAAGTACAATTATATACATAATTTTATTTGTTTGATTGTTCATAAATATATCGTGAAATCGTAACTTATAGACGTGTGTTTATTTATTTTAACGTTTAATAATATTATTTTATATTGTAGTTATTATATATATTATATATCAATTTCAATTTTGGATGATTTGAATTTCAATTTGTAATAATTTTCGAAATAAATTATAATTACATTTAAATATCTTAAAGATGAAACAATTTCAAAATATAATTTAAGTATATAGGAAAAAGATAATTTACAATTGCAAAAAATGAATATACTTAAAATATATAATTTGAATACATTTTGTATTTAATTTAAATAAAATCTAATACCTATAAAAGTAATAATTTTAAGTAGCAATCCATCCTGCAGTAAATACATATTGTGGTCAACAAAATATTTGAATCATTGATTTTATGTATTTATTCTATGAGTAAGTCTGAATGTGTATTCTATGTGTATAATTATTTAGATAAACTGCCAAGCTATGTTCATTGATGTTATACATATAGTACTCAAATACCCAATGAATATAATTTAAGTGTGTTGAATGGTATTTAAAAATATAGGAAAATAATGTCTGTTAGTGTCTTTAAAAGTTGTTCACATTTAAAAAAAAGCATCAATACCAGACAGTAGGGTATTGTTATAAAATTGAAATCAATAATATAATCATAGCAATTGAAAGCAATTCATTCTGGGTAGACCCCCGTTTATTATCATGTTTACTGTTTATACGATGTTACGATATTTTAGATTTTAAATGCTGATAAAAATAATATAAGTACCTACATGAATAATGATATCCAAAATACATTTAGTATCATAATGAATTATATGATATGATAGTAAATTATATAAATTTTTAAAAATAAACACTACTTAACTTAACCCAAAAAAATTAAACATTTAAGATTTTATAGAAAGTTAGAATAACATAATTAAAAGTAATAAGATAGTATTCAAATGTCAAGCCTTTAAATTCAGAATTACATATTAGGTATAGAAAATACACTAATAAAAATAAAATTAAAACTTACAGTTCGAATAATTTTTTTATTTTTAGTATTTTTGCTAGAACATAAAAAGTAGAATCCTTTTCCTTTTACAGCCGAAAATACATTTTTACTATTTTCTTCCGAATTTATAAACGAAAAATTGATTGTGATAAATTATGATCTAAATACATTTAAATATGATTTTCGATTATATTATTATTAGGTATGATATGCATATTATTTTTTAAATAGATAGGTACCTTAAAATTAAAATATTTTATGACAATTATTCGTATACAATTAATTTTAGAATAAAATGTACTATGTTTTATTTTTTCACATAGATGTATAAGATTTTAATTTAACAAAATAAAACCCACTAATCATACTGTTTTATACTATCTTACTACCTTGATTTCTATATTTTTTTGCCACAGGTTTTATTATTTATCCGCCAAAAGTAAAAAATAAAGAATAAATATAATAAAATTTTATAATATAGATAAATACTAAGAATATAAATAATCATGATAGTAATAGATGAAAAATTCAGTCTATAAAGTAAAATTTAATTAAATGAAAAAATTAATCTTAGTAATGGTTGTTAACACTAAAATTTCCCAAATTTATCTCAGAATGATAAAATTGTATTTATTTTCTTCGTTAATTTTCTAAATGTTCGGGGTTAATATTTAAAAAATTTAAAATTAATTTCTTTTATTTTTAGTTTTCAATTAATTTATGATTATGTGAAATTTTGAAAGCTCTTCTTTCCAAAAAACAGGACAAAGGACAACACACCTAAATAATTAAATTAAAAAAAAAACAAAAACCATGATACAACTAATAGATATATTTTTCGGTTAGTTAAAGATGAAATAAATTTTGTAATATTATACTAAATTATAATATTTTCATTTATTTATTATTTTATTAATTAGCCTTTAAATATTATGTTACGCATATAATAAACGCCCAGTTAATTGTTAATTGTACAACAAAAATTATTTAATGAAGTTAATTATTATTTATGACTGACATTTTTAATTAAAAGGGTTTTGTTAAATGTATAACTAATAACTATTACATAATGAAGGTGTACAATTAAGTCATTTAAAAGTATAAAAGAAAAATAAGTCTAATTTAATAACTTATATTTGTTTTAAAAATATTTTTATTCTATATATTAAGTAAAGATGGCCTACGATTTCATAAAATATAACATATAAAATAAAAAAAACAATGGAAATCACTATGATGTATTGTTGGTGTCGAGAGTATTATTACATTAAGTAGGCTACTGTAATAAATGTATTAAATTTTAATTTAATTATATATTCATCGAATACGAAAAATTACTGAGCGGTGATAATTTATATTTCTAAAGATGTTTTATATTTTTGTATTAGTAATACAGTAGTTTGTATTAGTATCTAACTTTAATATTAAGTTATTTGGTTAATAAAAATATATACTCAATGGCAAAAAATTTGATGTCCCTACGAAAAATATTTTTAAATTACAACAAAAAAACTTAAATGTTCGTTTAAATATTCAATTTTATTAAAATTTGAACATGAAATGTGTATGAAAAAATTGCACACGTTTTGTATGTTTGAAAATTTTAGTTGCTGTAAAATCAACTTTTGAACAACTTTGTATTACATTATAAAGCCTTAGTAATTACAATTGAAATTTATTACATTTTTAACAACAAAAAATTTGCATGATTTTTATTAAATTGTGCCTGTGTATTTTCGATATTTTTAAATTGTTATAAGCACAACTTATAAGAAATATTTTTTAATTATTAAGCTTTTTAATCGATCATATAATTTTTAATCGACATTCATAGAAAAAAAATTTAAAAAAGTTGAAAATTTCAAATGTCTATAAATAACTCAAAAGAAGCCAAAATATTTTGAAAACTATATTATCACGTATAAAAAATTCTAATATAAATATTTTTTGAATATTTTAAGCATCTAAGATTATTCGTTTTAAAATTACAACAAAATAACAATTATTTATTGAATTGTCTACTTTCAAATATTTCCAATAATCACATGCTGGCCGCGTAATAGCCGCCGACGTCAGTCCAGACATCCATATATTATAACTACCTCGGATTTAGTTTATTTCCAACATAATATCGAATTTGGTTGTATTGTATTATTTTCAAATAACATAACTTTGAATAACATTTTTCGTAGTATTCAATCGTCTAAATTTTAGATTCTAAAATATAAATTTAAAAAAAAAATCTACGGTAAATTGACAGATATTTAAATTTGACATAGTTCTAATTTTGATGACAACTTCTTAGAAATGTTTTAATTTTCAATACATACTTTTTTATAGTTTTTCTTCTTCTTTTCCCTTTTTACTATAAATACCTCATATGTATTCTTTTTTCGATTTATTTATTTTTTTCCAATAGTAAACATCTTATCTATAGTTACTTTTATATTACACACACTTAATAATAAAAACCTTTATCACGAAGTGTCTAAATGAATAAATTTACTTCTCAAACTCTATAAAAAACTAAATCGGTTTCTTAATAATTTCCTACAAATTGTTTAACTTCATACTTATTAAAATAAAAAAATTAGTACACTTTTATTAAATATGTCCCACACGAATATTACAAACGTTGTCATACTACAACCGATAGATTCATAATTATCATTATATAATAAATACATAGATTCACGATGTCAATCTTATGTTTTATATTGGCCCTATGTGAGTTTAGAGTTTTACGCTGTATACGATTTTGTCTAATAGTATACAAAATTATTCAAAAATGTGTATAGGTAATAAAATGTGCATGGTATTATATTATTTAATGGCCTCTACATAATAAATTGAGTCAGATAGTACAGTAAATATGGAAATAAAAATTTCAAAATTATTAATTTAATATTATTCTAAAGTTAATCCATTTAACGCCAATTACCAATTGTCGAAACATAATAAGATCATTACAAATAAAATATTAAAAGTAAAAATTTACAAAATCTACAAATGTTTTAAAAAAATAATCAAAATAAATACACATAAATAAATAAATTATATATATATATATATATAAATAATAAAATAAATATAATACAATAAATATAATTATATATATGGATAATACGTATATTTGTATGTGTGTAATTTAATAAATAGTCTACTATCTATTATACATAACAATATTATAATATAACAATTTTAAATTGTAAACTGCTTTTTGCATATTTATTTTATTGATATTTAAATGTTTGTTGTATTTCAGAATGAACTCAATGTGGTTAATAATACTTCTGACATTCATTGTGTATGAAACACAGTGTGCTCCAAGTATAAAACCTTTAAAGTTTTTAAAGTCTTTAATATCAAAACATTTGTCAACGACTACTGAACAGCCGCTTTTGGAAGAAGAAATATACCCCGCATATAAATGCGAATCTGTCGAGGAGGGTGCCATTAATGATGCAGATATCGAGTGGAATCGCCAAGTGTTTTTAGTAAACGAAAAGCCTATTTTTATAGAAGTCGGAAACGTTGATCAAATTCGAAATGTATATCATAATGAAGACCTCGCTGTAAATCCAGAAATTAATCCTAAAGTGAGCTGTGAAGAAAATACTGATGAAAATTGTAAAGAAAACCCTGAATTAAGTTTAGAAGAAGAACACAAAAATGTATATGAAAAAGATATAAACACACAATGGTTATTGGGTGAGAATACAAGTGAAAAATTACCAGAAATTGATGTAAGTGTTGGTAAAACTTCAATCAAAGATAAAATTATTAATAAAATCAACATCATTAAATCGATGTTAAAAATCAAGAATCGTCTAGCCATACCAATCGCAGAATCGGTTGAAGAAAACATTAACAATCCAGGAATTACTTTTGTAAAACCGATCACCACTTTGGAACTCATAACAACCGGAAAACCCACTAATGTACAAAACATCAACAGTGTACAACCCATTACCACAGCACATCAATACACCACAACTATACAACCATTCATTTCCGGCCAACCCGTCATTTCAGCACAATACAGCACTACTGTAAAACCCGAAAGTTATATGCCCGATGTACAAGTAAATAGTAATATCGAATCTCAAGAACCAATCGTTACTATTCCCATTCAATATCAAATGCCTTTGGAATCACAACAAATCTACAACTCAGATTTACAATATTCACTATGGCTTAATAACTGTCCCCCACCTCTATCTCATCAAATTTGTTATCGCCAAAACCCTTATTACGCGTGGAGCCCAATATTAACCAATACATTTAACGCAAATCAATTTACCCTCGATAACGTACCCTACTACATACCCGACCACCAAAACCAAAAAAGTAACAATAGTTTGACCAAAGTGATAAACTACATCAATATTGACGCAACCCAACCAGTGAATCCGATGAAACCGAATCAAGATGAACAGTGGATTCGTTATGCTTATGACAATTCGAAACCCATTAATGAAAATCCTATATATTATTATATTCCTCAGACAGCCAACCCAGAATCACAGCCCGATATTCCATTTTCAAGCCCTGATGATATATACTCTACATCTACCATGGAACCGATCGTTGTATATTCCGCCGATTCCAGTATTCTAAAAGTTGAACAAGTAGATCAAACACAACCAAAATACAATTGGGACCAGCTCTTGGGACCCACAACAGTGAATTCCAATATTGAAGGTTCCAATTACCCGTTGCGGGGAGATATTCCATTCGGTGAAGATTTAAACCTCAATACCAATTACGATCAACCAGAAGGTGACACTTTGAAAGAACGCAGAAACGTAGGTCACTACAATAATGAAAAAAAGCTGGTTTCCCAGAAAAATGATCTGAAAGTGCCATTTCCGGTATCTGAACGAGCTGAAACCGAAACTTCAGCTCATAAAATCGAAATTTCTGCGATCAATGAAACTAAAACACCAATCACTAAAATTGAAACGCCAGTCTTCGAAATTGAAAAACCTAACACCGAAATCGAAACAAATGCCACTAAAATTGAAAAATCTGTCGTCAAAATTGAAAAAGCTGTAGTCGAAATTGAAACACCTGCAATCACTTCAACCGAAATACCACATCCTAAATCAGCCATAACAACGTCAACATAGGTGTTTAATATAATTTTTAGATTATTAATTTCACTATATGTAAATTATCTTATTTATTTTGACACAATACTTATTTGAAAATTAAATATATAGATACTTATATTTATAAAACTATATCTTAACTAAACGTTTTCAAGATGAATGTAGGTAACGTTAAATATTGTTAATTAAGCAAGTCAGACTGATTTACAATTATGATGTTTTTTTATGTATAATTATATTATATAGTAAATGCAATCCTCGGTTTAAAATAGGCGCCAGATTGAAATACCTCTGAGCCACACAATAGAAACGCATAATAAGCCAATTTTTATGAACAATAGTTATCGTACGTGAAAAACCTCTAAAAATTCGTTACAGTCTAGCTGATTGTATTTAGACCACTTTAATTATTAAATTATATATGTATGTTCTTGTTACATTGTAAAATAAAAAATACAATTTCTTCGATCGATATAATATATCTAAAATAATTACGTTTGTCCTTTCCAAAAATGTAAGCTTAGATGCATAAAAAAATTGTTCACTGCTCATTTATGATTTGCATTATGATCACAGAATGCAGCTACATATAAATTAAAATATTTATATTTATTTATCTTTACATAACCAATATATTATATTTTTCAATATTTATTTACTATACTTTAAAAAATCAATAATATTTTTGTAAAAAACATTGAAAAACTATTTTTTTTTATATTTTATCATATTGCATTAGTTATTGTCAATTTAGTTCAGAAAAGTTATTATATTTGTAATAAACTACTCAAATATACCCACATTTTTTTTTATATTATTTATGTGTAGATATATGTGTTGTATATCTCAGTGATGGAATATGAATCTTAACCAAGTAAATAAATCTGAAATAAATTATTCAAAATATTTACTAATTTTATAAATAGGTTATATTTTACAATGTTAAATTTGTATTTTTTTTCTTTCTTTATAAATTTTAAAACTAGTAATTATTAGTATACAGTCAATAATGTGTAGGATGCAGTATAATATTATAATCAAAACTAATTATTATATGGTTTGATAGCATATAGACAAAAGCCCATTAATAATACTGAATCAAATAAAAATTAAATTTTAAATAATAAGACCTCAAAAATGATACTAATGAATTAAATTATTTAATCACAAAATTTAAAAATTTAATATTCATTTACATATTTGACATATATAAAAATATAATTTGATTTCATAAGTAATTAAATATTAAAAATATTAGAATTTTATTTTTTTTTTTTTAAATTACTATTGTATAAAACATAATTAGAGAAATGTATAATAAAATACATCTTACAAGTTTAAAACTTAAATTAATCGGTATAATAATTTCACAATTAAACAAAAATAGGCTACTCTCAACATTATAGTATTTTTCAGTTTCTCTAATATAATAATAATAATAATAATAATAATAATAATATGCATTTGCGTACCTGCAACTGCAATTTAATAATAAAAAAAAACAATTCCGTAATCAGAAACGGAGATTTGGGCGTTTAATCGAAAACGATTACAAGCAATTAATAATTTTTGGCAACGGGATGAAAACGAGAGTGAAAATTGACCTCTTGCCCGGCGCAACGTATTTTGGCACCTAACTACACAACGAGGAGCGGTCCGACTACCGTAACCGTATACATAATAATATAACGTATGCGTGTGTATTTCAGTGAAGAAAACAATGTAAAAACAACTATATGCACGTCGCCTATCGGCCAGGTTCATCTTTCCAGGTCATAATTATTATTGTCGACGAAAAAAAAAAATGTAACGGCCGCCGTCGTACTAGAAAACGCGGTGGTGGAAATAATGGAAGGAGCAATTATATAAAAAGTGCTGTGAAAGCGGATCGTGGACCAAGTGATATTCAATCGCCCACCGAGCGATGTGTCGTGTTACAGTTTCTGAATAAAACGCGAATCGTAACTTTTATCATTGTTACCAGTCATCCGATATATCGTTTCAAAAAGTCGTAGTTGTAAAAAAGCTTAGCATAAAATACTATACATTTTTAATTTTTTTTTTCGTAAAAACTCGTTTAGACGCACAAAAGTGTACGCTCACACAACAACAAAGTCAAAGGATTCGTAAAATGGCTACGTGGTGCTCAGCAGTAATGGTTAGTAAAAAGAAAAAAAAATACATCAAAGTCCATGGTAACCCTATACACACTTAACCTATAAAGTGAATTTACCTTCTCTTTTTTTTTACATCACATAACATTATAACTGTTATTGTTTCAAACGTATTTCAAAATTTAATTTCTCGTGAAATTATATCATATTATCACGTTGTAACGACTACGATGTGGTTCATAGTTGGGTATCGATTACAAATGGGCGACACGGTGTTGATTCGTAGTTCAACTTCTAATTATATCGTAAAAGTCGTGCGACTCCGAAATTTGTTCAAACTATATCAGATTTCCACTCGCCGCGTGTTTCAGATCGTCCATGTGTTTTATTTGCACTGTCGTTAACGCGGAGGTCTTTGGGCTTTCGACTTTTCAAAAGTCTCAAGTAATATGAAAAAGGAATAAAATAATATTATACGAAATAAGACAAAAGTATTGGATTACCTTTGCGTAGGGTGAAAAACTGTTGTTATTTAAACAGTAAAAACGGTGCGTCCAAATAGAAACACACGTTATCCAATAACACACCGCGTTTGTAATGTGTGTGTGTGCGTGTTTGTGTCTTCGCGTCCCATTTCTATTTTTATTGCTAATGTCAGTTATTGTCGTGACATACAACACAACAGTAATAATAATTATTACGGTGTATACAAACTCAGAAGAGTCTGCCGAGTAATGGTCACTTTTGTCGGAGTTCTAGTTTCAGTTCAAAATTGAATAACGATTATTTTATATTTTATATATTATTGTCTGAGCATTTATTTGCTTTTTTTTATGAATACGATGGAATTGCCGTGGTCTGTTGACAAATTTGTGAATTTGTAAATTAGTTTAAATTATTTAAAATGCACAGTCTAAGTCTTATACTATAATATTTTGTTTTTAATATAATTACTACATTATTTAAATCGTATATTTTAGCTTATAGACGCATCCACTTAGAGTAAAATTATTATATTTAAATATCAGTTCTGTTTTTAACTCTCTATACTTCAAAAAAGAAAACCCTTAGCTCTTTAATTGGATGATTTCAATTTACAATTTAAACAATTGTATTCGAACGTCATCGTCAATTATATAATTTGATAAATACGACAAATAAACGATAAATACATTTTCAAGTATATTTTTCTCGAAATAAAAACAGTTAGGTAGGAAGTTAAGTGTCATCGATGGTTAAATAAATATAATTATTATTATTTAAATTCAAAAATTATTGAAATGTCAAACGAATAAAAAAATTCTGAATTAATTATATACTACTATACTTTTGAATGTTAATGTTTGCATATTTTAAATATTACAATATTATAAATATACGTAGAATTTATATACTAAGCATATCAATACATTTTTAATTAATTCTTATTTTTAAAGCTTAAAAAAGATTATGAATGTCATACATTTTGTGTACATTACTACCGCGTGCAATAGTTGAGAAATGGACATCTTTCACCTTCCAAATAAAATAGTTTTTCAAAAACAAAATAAAATTATACAAATTACACGCTAGAACTATAGTTACTGAGCTAAAAAATAATCTTTTATATACCTTTAGTGGGTATTTAGTATTTATTAATTGCAATATGAATAAAACCATTGAAAATAACATTTAAATACTTCAAGAAATTATAATTGGTGTATACAATATAATATATCTACTTGGCTTTCTTATGTACTTAAATAAGTTTCTCTCGTCAAAACAAGAATCCATAATTTTTTATAATAATCTGTATCTCTAAAAAAAGTTGATGTTATATCGAAGTAATATCAAATTTTAAATTTAATCTTCAACATTTAAATGGTCAATATTTCTTTTTGTAAAACATCCATACGTACAATGACTTGTATAAACTAAATAGTAATCTGTTTTTATAGAAAACTATGTAAACTAATATTAGAACTGTCAAAATTAAAAATACTCTAAACAAATATTGAGAAATGACGTATTTTGAATTACATCATAATATGATATATTAATTTTATGACACATTTAACTAAGTCATTTTCATATATTTTACAAGACTTGATAAACGATAAAATAAAAATAAAATATCGCTGTAAAACTAATGTTATAGTACGTTTCTTGCTTTACAAAGAATTTTTAAAAAAAAAAACATGTAGCATAATCGTAGATATAACGTTATATCGTGTTTTGTGTTAATCTATTCTTTCAAATTGCGTAATATTAAACACAATACAGACATCAAAATCAATTGAA
Source organism: Pentalonia nigronervosa (assembly GCA_014851325.1). NCBI lineage: Eukaryota > Metazoa > Arthropoda > Insecta > Hemiptera > Aphididae > Pentalonia > Pentalonia nigronervosa. The sequence goes on from JACXSJ010000284.1 coordinate 183,839, forward strand.
TAGAAACCAGTATTGAATATTTTACCAATCATCATTACAGAGACAACATTATGTTGAAAATGTTTGTAAAAAATCACTGGAGTACCAGATTTGCCTATATAATACGCCGTGCGCTCTCTGGTTTCATAAAATTAAACAAAAGCTATGAATTTAAATTATGCAATGTCTCTTGTAATAATTCAACAAAATAAAACTCTGACGGTCTGAAAAAACAAAATATATAATAATGTATGAAATTTAACAAATTTGTTTTAAATATGACGTTATTCACAGCCGTCTATACTCTGCAATAATTATTAAATTCAAAAACGCATGAATATACTGAAAAATTACAAGATCTATGTTATCGAAAATTTGTTATTTCATAGACATGCACATGATATTTTAATATAATATTATATTATATTTAAAAAATACAATTTTAAAATCACTAACATTTCTTATGGAAACAACTGTGATCAAATCAAAACGTTCACGTCTTCACATTAGTTGAGCATTTACTGAAAATCAAAAATAATCATAGTACGAGTCATTATTTACAATGTGCTTATTGTAGTTGAAACATCGAGATGTTCATAAAAAAACAACAATACAGCACCGCTCTGTAATAATCATCGTCTGACGCAAATTGTTTCTATAGCAATAGCTATAATGTCTTGAAATATAAAAACATAAATATTTATGTGGCTATATATTTGAGTATGCCGACGGTTTGCAAATATTAATGCAACATCATCCGAATACCCAAGTGAAGGATAATCCATAGACAATTATATTGGGCCAATGGAGCCTTGTTGTTATTCGGAAAACCGAAAAGTTGAAATATATCATCGTTTTTTTGTTTTCACATAATAGCTGAAAATAATAAATACGAGTATATCAATGCGTATAATGAAAAGTGCTCGAATCAACAGTTTTTGTTTACTATATTCGTGCATTTTTGTTTTCATATCGAAGATAATTTCCTGCACCACGACCATTAGGGTACTTGTATGACGTCGAACAGTAAACTTCCGAATTTTCAAACGAAAACAAAAATATCTGAAACTTATTATTTGGCGTGGAAGAAGCAAGCGATGGTTCAGATGTTTACCAGCCACCCTGCAAAAATGACATTACCAATGAAAACTGTGCGAACTACGTAGTAGCGGTATTAAGGAGTCGTCTGAATGTGTTTTTGTTCGCCAGACTTTTGAAAGGTTTTAAATTAGATTATAATGACGAGGAAACGTTTCTTTTAAAAGGCCAATTAAATTCTCTACGACAAGGACCACTAAAGATTATAGAAAAGAACATTTTATAATATTTGCAGATAAAACACTCGTTTTATAATTTACAAAACAGGACTTTCGTGTCAGCGTACCTACCTCTGCATTGTGTCTCTATCCAAAGTATATTATATGACGTAAATAATGTACTCGCCTTAAGTTCTCCACTCGTGATTCGTTGAGCATAGAATCGACCTCAGACTGAAGCAGCTTACCGGTTCGCACTGCATATAATAAGACGTTCAAAAGAGCCGAATCCCGGTCAAATGTTCCGTCCTCTCCGCGTTGTTATTGATTTATTATTTAGAAAGGCAAATAGAGACAGATATCTCGTGAGTGGTAAAAAAGATTTTTAAAAAAAAAAATTAACGCTGTGTACAAACACCACAAAAACTATCGGACGATATCGATATAATGTATCACATTAGTAGGCAATGACGTCGCCTCGAAAACGCTAAGAAAACGTTTGATTCAATGCCTCGTACTATAATTATATATATAATATTCGTCACGGTTGAGCCGAGAAATCAATAGGCCGTCAAAGCGAAATTATCAATGTGATTATGTGATGCGGCTGCGGAGCGGATGACAACCGAAAGCGTTTATAAACACTCCTGTGCGTATTACATACGATGTTGTGATTGTAAATTACAATCAAAGTGCATATTATTATACTTGAAGTCAGACTTTTTTAGTTGGGAGACCCACCAAAGCGACGGTAATATTATATTTCACAGGAGACTGATTTGAAACTAATATCTATAAACTATATAACTGTCCGTTGCGGGCGATAAAAAATTATAGTCAAGCGAGTGATAAATAAATTTATAATATATACAAATCGATTACGTTTCGGGACGACGGAGGATCACTGCCCATCTATCAGCTACGATGCACTTGCGCAGTAATTTTTTTTTTTTTTTCGTTGTGATCTCGCCACCTGGAGATGAACTTTTTTGCACAATACTGACCTACACGCAGTCCCGGTATATCGAGCAATACGCAATAATATTGTAGTACGTAATGACAGTAATTATTGAACCAGTGCGAAATCGCTTGAAGTTTACCTCAAACATAATTTTCCAATGGATTTCAAATATATTTGGAAAAACGGCATTGTTTGTTGTGTAACGGACGTGAAACGATTAAACTGGTATTAGGACGTGCGACGTGCTCGAAGCAGAATACCACGATGGTATGCGAACGGGCGAAATAAATCGGGATAAATAATATATATATATATATATGCCGATAATTCGTCGCGCCAGCCATCCCACACCGCGAATCTTGTATTGTTTATTTTTGGATTTTTTTTTCGCCGCCGCCGCCGTGTGTCCATTCACCTATCTCCCAATTTGTGTGCAGACCAAAGTGGCGGGTCAATTACACACGCCAGAAAACCCGGATTGTTCGTGATCACGAAACCAATGGATTGGTCACGGAACGGTTATTCTCTCGTGCAATCGACTACCTTCTTTATACTACCACTGATACTAATGCCACTACCACAGGTGAACCGTGGTGTGTACACTGTGGAAAATGGAAAACAAAAACATGTTTAATGGGCCGCAATTTTTGTCTCACCGTTTGAGTTTTTTTTTTTTTTATTATTATTCTTATTTTTTTACGTAATCGATCCGATTTCCGTTTACATATCGGGTATTTTTTTCTAATTTCCGATAGGTATCGGGAAACGAAATACATTACAGTCGATGTATAGTAATAAATAGTGATAATATAAGGCATGTAATAAATATTATGGTTCGCTTCGTTGACGTCTCACACTTGCCGACGAAAAAACCGAAAGTTCCGAAAACGGATATTATGCTGCTATACAAGCTATATATAATAATACGTATAATTTAATACATTATATACGCGCGTCTATTATGCGAACAATTGTACAAGCACACTGCATACAAATTCAAATATACAAAGTATCTGTGGCATTGTAAATTCCAGCGGGGCCACACATAATAAGCTAATTAAATAATATATACTTTCCAAAATACGTATTATTATATTCTGCTCGCATTACATACGCAGGCACCCGCGTTATGCTAAATACGTTATGTCTGTACGTGTGCGTACATTTAAAAACCTACAAATATGTACCGCTTACCTAAAACATTACACGATATTTTGACTTTGGTGTACGACTAACGATAAACAAAATATTATTGTGTACGATGATAAATCAACATTTTTTGAAAACTGGTGTTGCGGGGATCCACCTCTGGTCGTCAAAATCCCGAATAATTATTATAACGTATTATAATAAAAATAATATTATTATTGTGAAATAAATATTCTCGTGACTATACGTTGGATGACATTATATTTTCAAAGTGGTAAAATTCGTTCACTTATTATACAAGTGTAACTAGAAAAATAAACTCAATGCCATCAATAGATATATTCGGCGAGTCGTCATAAAATGTCTTTTGAAAAGTCGTATGGCCCCAATAAATAAAAAAACATTTTGTAGTATTTATATCTTGATCAACGATAGCATGAAACATGAATTTACATCTGATTTACGGTTTTGTGGGTTTATCATATAGATTCGCAATACGCCCGGACGGCACATTAGAACGGTTCACGTTGAAAAAGTCACGTTTAAATAAATTGAAATAAAATACCTTTAAAACTAAAACGACCACTATCATTTTGCTAGTTGACTGTTTGTAAAATTGAAAAATAAAATTGAATTAAAACTTAACGACCTACCAAAATAATATAAAATAAAAATTGATCATATATTTGTTTTATTGTTTTTTTTTTTTTTTGTAACATTTTTATAACCTTATAAGTACTAAACTGATGTGTGTGGTATTATATCGGTGTTTAGAGGTTAACTAAAAAACACGGGAGAAATCATTAATAATTTCCATAGCAAAAAATAATTTTTTTTTTAATTTTTGGTGAAACTCATAATCTCGATCCCCTGCAATTTAATACGTCAATAAATCTCAACCCAAAACAGGTAATTGGTAGGTATATACACTCAAAAATAAATTCTCCTGCGTCTAACCAAATGAAAAAAACAAATTACTATAAAAATTAAAAGTGCATCTACATAATATTTCAATCATGTCAGAAATTAGAATAATTTCGCCCAAATGACTAGTTATAGATTATAATACAGGTATACTGTTAGTTTTCCTGAACGAAAAAAATACACATTCAATCAGACTGATTTCTGTGTGAACAGACTGCTCAACACTATCTTTACCAACCTTATATTTTAGCGAGTACAACTTGTCGCGTTTAAATCTAACGATATTATAATGTTGTACTGCAATTATCGTATCCAGGCAAAATATATAGATTCTCTATTCATAATTAAAAATTAAAATTTGTCAATATAAAAACAAAATAGGAATATGTTATCAATTATAAACATTAGGCAAATATTTGATTTATAAACTCAAATTGAGAAATTTGTCCAATTTTATATGTATTTAATTTTTTACTAAAAAATATTTAATTTTTCTGTGTCATATTTTGTATTTTTCCTGTATCTCTCATTTTAATGTTAATATCATATTACAAATGTTTAATAATCTTAACTAATCGAAATTTATTAAAATGGCTCATATAGAATATTGAATTATATTTAGAGTGAAACACTTCACAACTGTTATAGTATGCAGTACGAATTGTAGAACAGGAAGATTATACCTAAACACAAGGTGGAAATATAGCACAGTTCATAATATAGTTATTCAATAAATATGTCAGGTACAAATTTTAGAATTTTGAAATTATTTAGAACATCATATGACAAGATCAAACATAAATGCATTTTCAACTATCTCTGGTTTGAGAAATGGTAAATCAAAAATAAGCCTTAAAAATTTAATATTTCGGAAGACTCCAAAAAATTATATTCGGAGAAACTCCGAAGTTTCACAGTTCATCATTAACTGTGCGTTGGTAACAATACGACGAATGTTCTTGACAGAATGAGACATGTAAATGCATAGACTTTAATATATGAACCGAGTTAATAATATTATCTTCGTTTGATCTCCGTATGTTATTCCCGCGATCGTAAACTTCATCGTCATAAGCGTGTGGAATTCCAAAATTATTGTATTATCATTGTTTGATCATTTAATCGTAACTCTCCAGTTTCCCCTCTCTCTCATCATTAACTTCTCCGGATATATGTGCGTATCGTAACGAGTGTCTTAGGCATCATTACGAATAGGGGCGGGTGTTGGGTGACTCGGTACATCATCCCAAAATGCTTCCCTTCTACAAAAGATTAACATTATTTGTTCCTCCCTTTAAACGATATCACCTCTTATTACCAGCGTTCAGGATTATCGTCGTAAAAAGCCAATCGTAGACTTTTTCTTTATTCTTTTGTCGAATAATATGGGCGACTGGGCGACTGACCCTGGCGCCCGAGTGCGTGCATGTCTTCCCCTCTGCTGCAACTATACCGGATGCTGCGCGAACAATCCTTGTCTGCGGTATTCGAACTGCTTCGTATGATGCGGACGGGAAACATCGTGGGTCCCGGGGGATGAGGAGAGGCAGGAAATCGGGGAGAAAACGTCTTAAATTGCTGGGGTTCTATGACGTCTGCAGACGCTCCAACGAAACTACATAAAGACGTAATTCGGCGCCGTCGGCTATCCCATATTATTATACCAGATTGCCTCGCGCTGCAGTGTAACGATCAATAGTAATATTATGCTGTCATTCGTTTTCTACTTCCGATAGAGCGTCTGTAATAGTTATCTAATAATCGAATTAGCTGCACCGGTACTAATGACGATCTATCTGTACCTTTAACATTACAGCAAACAATAATGTAATCGATCCGAGTCACGCTCGTTATTACGGTCGAACATTATATGCAAGCAGTACTGATGCAGGACAATAATAATAATAGTAACAATAATCAAATCCATATCGGTTCGCCGTAATGCAAATACGAAAATAGGTAATACTGGTTTAACAACTTATAACATTCGTTTTGCAACTGCAGTCGGTTGTCAAATTGTTATCAATTTTCTTGCCAAAGCTACACTTGAAAAAACCAAAGCATACACCTGTAAAAACAAGTAATGCTTGTATACTCCTATATCCGAAATCGATGGCAAAGTTGAAAACATTTTTCACTAATAAAGTGATATTTATATATTATAGAGATCATTTGAGTTAACTATAAAGTTGCTGGTCTGCCGTCCTTTTCCACTAACACATATACATTTAACTCCCGGACGATCAATCGGCTTGTGTGAATACATCAAAATATGATGTATACAATTCAATATCCTCAATGAAACCAACGCGAACGATGCGAATCAATACGCATCGATGGACGAATAATATTTATTTTTTATATATTATATTCAAACAGCTAGTCCAATACGCGTTACAATAATATTATAACAGCTACGGCCTGCAGCGGAAGTGTGTTGTGCACCGTGTGGCGAAAACGATTTATATTTATTTTGCTGGTAATGCACGAAACGTCTTCGACAACCGCTTTCAGAAGTTTCGTCTCGTTCACATCAATATAAACTGTCGACACAAATAAACATCATCTTATTATTGAACGTGAATAAAAACTACAATATATATAT
>JACXSJ010000285.1:0-44002 GCA_014851325.1 Pentalonia nigronervosa
CCGGGGAGGAGAGGGTGCAGGTCTGCCGACGGTCTGGGGACGGAATAAATTGCTCGTAAGTCATACTGTGTTCCTGTACGAGACATTTCATTATTATATATATTATTATACGCGCACGAGGGCGTGGGCGCGACTTTATCGTTGTGTGTGCGCTCACATCGTCATCAGAGTTCTTTGTGCGCTGTGCATGTGTACGTCGTCCGCGACCGAAAACTTTGTTCCGGTTTATCTGATACGCGAGTAAGGTACCTCCTGCTCATTCTCTGCAACGCACGCAAAATAATAATAATAATAATAATAACGACGATGATGATGATGATGATGATGATGATGATGATGATGATGATGATGATGATAATATTATAGATGTATTATAATTTATAATAACATTGCGTATCGCGTGCGACGTAGACGTTGTGCTCGAAATCTCGTATGATGTACGGCGTATAATATAACACATTATTTATTTACATATTATATTATTATTATTATATTAGCGGTCCGCGCGCCGTTACATTCAATATTATTCTTCTCGGTTAACGAGTCAAAGCCTGTTTAATTCGAAGGATTGCTATTGCGCAATTAATCGCTCTCGTTCGTCTAACACCATTATATGCACCTGCGCTCCTCTATATTCTCGGCGCGTGTTCAACGCACCCTGAACTGTATAATAATATATAACAATAACAATTATATAATATTGTGTTATGTGCCTTGCCGTTTTCTCGTTTGACAATTCGATACGCTGTCGTCGGATATTGATGTCACGTTTTTTATACACATCGTCCATCGGAAGTACGAATATGCGTCTTAAAATAGCGTCCGGATTTTTACCCCGTTCTTGGTTGTTGTACTACACTGCAATAAAAAGCATTTTCCGTTTTCTCAATAATATATTAATGTCACCGTAACGTTATTATAAAATATATTATGTTTTTTGTCATTTTTCATGATAATAACATGATTTCTATAAACAACCATAAATTTGCATATTATCATACACTAGCAGTGTAAAGTATTTATATGTGTACGAAAAATACATGTTTTTCGACCGAATTCGTATAATATACGACTGTTGTGGAGAATCAAATCGCCCGTGACATATTTTATTTTATATATGTTGTGTAAGCCCCCGGAATCTATAATTCTTTGACTTCTTAGATTTATTCCGTACACTACCACTGTACTACCATCACCACCGCCGTTGTCCGCCCAATAATTCACAAAAAGTTACTTTAGTCAATGAAATCCGACTTGCTTATTCGAAGTCATTTACAAACAATGTTAACGACCGATATCGCTAATGACGCTGGCCAAGAAAGTTCCAGTTCAGCGAACACTGTTCTCTTACTCTTTACTTTTGACTTTAGAGTTTTTGTTCAGATTTACGAGAATTTATAAAATAGTTGCTTATATTTTCTTTTTCTTTCTTTTTATGTTTTTACCAACTAACCGTCGAGATATATTGCTCAAGTATCAAATAAGTTATAAAAAATATATTATATAGAAACTATTCAAACGTAATTATTTTCTTTAAGTTTATACAAGTTACACCATAATATTATGTTGTGTTTTAATCGCCCTGAAACGAAATATTTTCTAGAGAGAGGGTGGTGCCCTTTTAATTATAAGAACAATCAAAAATAAATCCTTACTTTTGCACGTAGAAAGTAGATACGTTTATAAATTTTAGTTTGAAACAATTTTTATTTATTATCCGTCTACAGAAATTGATCGTGTTTTTAACGCAAGAGAAATTGTTGTTATTATTATATATTCTTAACGCCTGCAGTGAAAAGGTTTTTGTTCGTAACTCCAAGTTTAATATATAAAATACATATAATGTATTAATGTACGTCATGTTATGTAATTATTTTAAATATTAGAATCCTTATCAGTTAGTATTACCTAACTATCGTTATGCATTATGAAAAAATAATATTTAAAATTCACATTAAACAGCACTTTAATATTTTATATTCCTTTCAAAAGTTTGTTGAAATGTATTGTTCAACATTCAGTTGTTCAAAGTTCATATAACTATTATACTAATATATAATTGTGTATCTTATCAAACAAATATTTTGTTGTTATAATTTCGAACAAAGGCTATTTACAATAAAACTATTTTAAAAATGTGATAAAGACATTTAATTTTTTCAGACGTTTAATTTTAACTATTTTATTACTATTATTATTAAACTTAATTTAACTTAACTAAGTATAATAATATTTTCACTGTAAACTATAATGTCTAAATTATGCAAAACAATACAAAACAAAATAATAGGTATTGAAATATGAAATTGCTTTATAACACGTGACTTTAAAATATATTAGATAATGCATTTATATTAGTGTTATACTGTTCAATAAAACATTTTTTTTTTATTTTTTACATCATAATCCGTACTAATTATTGTGTTACCGCATAATATATACTTTCATAATTGGATATGTAAAAATTGTTTTATTAAATTTTGTTTAAACAATGTATTTCAACCATATGATTTTTTTTTATATTTATCATTATTAAATATTAACATTGATTATAAAAGTCATTAATTATATTGTTTTTTTAAATCATCAAGGTAGTAAATTTCCTATAATTCAGAATACAATTTTTTCATACAATTAAGCTTGCTTATATTTTTTTTTTTTTTATTATTCATTAGCAACATTCAATTTGATATTTGGGTTTGTTTGTAGTATTGCGTCCAAATTGTGAGGTTGTTTGATCATTTTTGATTATTAAGAATCCACGTGTTTATCTTGTATGACTAATACAAATTCTGTTTTAATTGTTTTTCCTTTTCTATTTTAGAATTTTTCCAGTCAATATTTGTATATTTGAATTCCCATAATTATGAAATTTTGTTTTTACCAGTGTGTTTGTTATTTATTCTTAAATTGGCATTTTATTTGGTGATTTGTGTCTGCGTAGGTTGTAGTATTTAACAAGAAGTATTATATAGTGATTTAATTAAAACGCACTTGACATATACTTTTTACTTTGTATTTTATTTTTAGTCTTTTAGCCGATTTTTTTCTAAAATCGTTCTTGTCATAAAAAAATGTCTACAAAAATCATACACCTATACATATGCTAATACAACAAAATCCATTAGGGACATTCGAAACCATTTTGTTGGTGAGTTGTTGGATCGTGTCAGAATTCGAGAGTATTGTAGAATTGCTACCACCATGAATATATTATTTATGACTGCTATTCTCCCCTTAACTCAGGATCAGTTAATCAACGATAATTTTAATGGAACTCGAAGTTCCTCTTAACCCTCTCCCCACCTACACTTGACTGTACATCAGCTTTATTCCATAATCCTCGAAAATACCCTTTTCGTAAAATTCATTTTAAATGTATCGATTCACACTAATTTCAGCACCGAAATCCGTGACAATAACGTAAATAAAACATAATGTTATTGCAGGAAGACGTAAATTGACTTTGAATGTAGATAGCGTGTCAAACTGTAGTTGAACGTAAACTCAAAAATTACTCATTGCAGTGACGTTTACAAAAGTAAATCGCTGATTCGATATCTTTTACGAAATCTTTTCTTTTTATTGTAATTCGAATTCGATTTTTGACTTTCAATAAAATTGTGTTTAATATGTCGTATAAAAAACATATATTTATTTACTCAGTTCTTTTACTTTTTTACGCTTATGCAAAACATTTTGTGCGCCTAACCTTGTTTTTATAACGTTACAAAGCATTTACTAGTGGTGATCAATTAAAAAACATCTCATAAAAAATGTTGAACATGATGAAAATACTATAGACGTATAATTTAAAATTACAATAAAATAATTTTGTAACAATTTGTAGTACATAATAATTACGTATTATTTGAACTCAACAAAAAAAAAGTACAATTAATGTACAATCGAATTTTAACAATATTATGTTTGTTCTATAATTACGTATTATAAACGCAAGATTAAATTTGAACTGGGTTTGCAATACTAAAAAAAAAGAAATTGGATGACCACTGCAGCAGCTTAGGCATACAAAATATAGTTTTGAACAATTTTTCAATTATACCAAGTTTGATATCATTAATTCGCTGATATCTGCAGCACACGTAATACTTTTGTTTAATCTTTTATAACAATAATAATAATGAAAAAAATAATAATGATGATAATAATAATAATAATAGGAATCTTTGTCATTTATACGGGTAGAAATTAATTTCCAGCGAGCTTTCCGTGATTTCGTACATTCTTTTTTTGTTTCCGGTCGGTTCACCCCTTCACCACACGCACACACACACACACACACACACACACACACACACACCTACACGCGATATTATTATTACCCACTCGAGGCGACCCGTATACGATTCGTGTTCGGGCATTCGGATTTAGAACGCCGCCGCAACGTAACCATACGGCGCGTTCCAGAATAAATGACCAACACGACATCCGAGTAGGTAGTTTAATTAAATTCTGACGTGAAGCATATTTTATTTTACCTGACGACACAATATTATAGTAATGTGTACTTTGTCTATGGACATGCGCGCTCTCAATCGATATATCTCAGCCAATCACTGTATTAACTATAGTCTAATATAAATAAGTACCTACTAAGTAAAATATTATAATTATGATATTTTGCGTGGCGACGATTTCGAAAGTATTCCAATGACATTAAATTATACAATATTATTACCTGTACTCGCAGTGATCATAAATGCACTCATTAGGGAGGAGGATTCTGGTATGCCTGGACACCTCATATCATTTTGTAATTGAAGCCCAAAAGTTAAGTCCATGAATTATGGCCCAAACTTTATCTGTTACTAAACAAAATGTAAATTTTTTTCAAAATATATACACAAAAAAATTAACAATTCCTACAATAATATTATTCCATTTTATTATACACAGATATAATAAGGAAGCTATAGCATAGGTTAGTGTAACATAGGTACAACGATTTACATTTGCGTGTAAAAACCAAAAACTATAGTTAATAATAGGATAAGTATCGTATGACCGATATAGTTTGAAGTCATCAATATTCTACTACTTGCAAGTTGGAAAATTACATTGTTCATATAATATATTATTATTATTTTAATAATACAAATAGGTACTATAATATATAATTAATATTATACATTGTACCTTTAAAAAAATGTAATTAATAGATACCCATCAAACATTCATATATAGCAATTTATTAGTGTTATTTGTCTTATTTAGATAGAAGAGAGGACAACTAAATGGAGGTCCAAAAATACTTTAATAGACGCCGCCTGAAATTTAGATACGCCTAATGCTCTATGCCCCCTCCCCTCATATCACATCCACTTCTCGATGAAACGCATCGTGTTTAAAATCATCGTTCGACAGTTAATATTAAAACTGCCATTTTTCACCGTTGGGCGTCAGTTTTCGATCTTGGCACTTCGGTTTTGGCACTACGTGTTTCTTCCACCGTCACACGAAGAAACCGACGTGTTTCATCTCGAAAGTGTACGATGGCGGTAATGATATATTATATTGTATTATTTTTATTATTATTATCATGGTGTTTTGTTCGTCTAGCGCTGCAGCTTATTTCTCCAGTCCCATCATAATGGAATTTTGATTTTTTTTTTCATTCGCTTGTGCGCCGTTTGTTCTTTTCGATCTAACATTTGCAAAAACGCAAGAATGAAAAATTAATTTGAAATCCCAATATACAGGGTGATTTCAGGGGAATGGACCTATAAATAATAGTGATGTCTATGCAACGATTAATGATAATATAATATAATATATTGTGTGCGCATAGACGGGTCGCCGAGTGCACGTCACACGCGAATCCGATGGCCCGGGTAGACGACAAACATCCCGGCAGCGGTGTCGCGTAGCCTAGGGGATTTCACAACAAATTAGGCACATCAACATTAATTACGTTTGCGTCCGGGGCCCGTTTCGCGCCCGTCAAATTCTAAATTCAAACTAGATTATTCCGTGCCACTCCACCCCGACCCACCACAGCCAAAACCCGTTGCGGCGCACTATCCACCCACCCGCCGTTCAAGCTTTAATTACTCTGCGAACGCACTCGTCCATCCCGTCGTCGTCGTCTCGTCTACTGTCGCAGCGATACATTATTATATTACAGCCGTGCACCCTATGGCTTAGGTGGGGAGGTGCATCGAGGTCAGAGGGAGACTGCCGCCGCAGCCTTTCCCCGAAATTTCAGAAAAATTTTAAAACGCTTTCAGTGTTCTGCGAACGTATTAGGCAAGTCCCTGACACGTAATCGCGTGTGTTAATATATTATTGTATATTGTAATTTATGTGATGACACACGCGCATAGGCGATAGATGCCATTTAATTTATCTGGAAATTATACTTTTGCGTTTCGAATATTTTGCTTTAAAGTTATTAGTTATTATCTAATTTAAAATACTATGTACAGTAGTATACTATTGTAGCGAATGATGACAAAATATGTGTTAATTATTGTTTGTTCCCTCCTAATACCCGTAGCTTGTAATTATTGTAATATAATATATTAATATATATTTATAAATTATTTATCATAACATTTTAACGTCATATTTTAAATAAATTTATTTATTAATATATAACAATATTTTTATTACCATTAGTATATAATGTATTTTAGTTTGTTTAGTAATCATTATTCTGTAGATAATTATTTAGTTAAATGTGATGATAAGATTTGATAAACACAAAAATACTAAAATATTATATATAGGTACACAATAAGGTAATGAACAAAATAGTTTAATCATCAGAGTAGATCATTTAGTTTATTTTTTTAATCAGAAAAATTATTTTAAAATTGTAGACATTATACTATTTAAGTGTTCTAAGTTATAAATCATAAAATCATGTATATATTTATTAAGTGAAAAATATTATTTAGCCATGTAAAAAGTTATCTACGAAGTTTGAATGTTTCATGGTATATAATTTTGTATAATATAGGACATAGGTATTATACCTTAAATTTGAATTAAATATATCAAATGTATTTAAGAATTTGTCTATATAGATAGGTACGATGATATAACAATATATGCACAAAACGAACGTTTTAATTTTTCGATAATTTTTTATGTATTGTAGGTTGTGATTATTCGTACTAAAATCGTTTTATAATTTAATACTTTATTATGCACCTATACTAAACACATAAAAATGCATTAGTAAAAATTAATGTTTTAACGTAACTGCTAACTGCAGTTTTGTGAATAACGACGGTCTGTAATTATTTACAGTTTTAATTTTATGATAGTAATTTTGGCATATTATTATACCACGATAAATTGGATTCAGTGGGTCGTTTTAAAAATGTATATTAATCATAACTCGTTTTGGGGTTTATGAATACAGTTTCGGACTCACCCGTATTATATTATATTATACGTTACACGAGGAAATGTGCATTTTTTTCGCGTCGCATTATACATAAACCAGCTGAGTTGGAAGCCAAGCAAAAAGGTCGATCAACTGGACCGTAAACGAACACAAAGGTCCGTTTAGATAACTTTACGCGTGTCCAAGTTTTATGTTATTTTGTTTATTTTTTTTTTTACCACCCCGTCAGCTCTTCTGCCAATCGGATATCGTGAAATACATATATGCATAAAAGTGCTATATATGCGTAACAAATAACGTAGATCAAAAAGAATGGATATTTTTTTGTATTTTTTTTTTTTTTTTTGGTGAAACTATTTTCCAAATTCATCGAACATAATATTATATATTATCCATCAACTAAATTAAAAAAAAAAAAAAAAAAGCAAAAAATAGTTCTTTTTCACTATATTTGTTGTCGTCTAATATTGATTTGTATATTCGAATCTCTTGTGTTTTGATTATTTGACTGCACGAGTTTACAAAACACAAAATATCAGTGCATGACCAATAATATTGTGCATGTATTACATAAACTTTGAAGCCTTTGTATGCACGATGTTAGGCTCTTAGGGAGGGGTGTGTATTATATAGGAGTAGAACTGATGTGTGTAATGATTCCACATTTCATTTAATAAAAAACAAATCCTATGTATAATATTTTAGACTAAATATAACATTTTTAAACCCATCTGCAGTTTATATCCGCTGTTCTAATTTTATTTTTTTTCAAAAAAAAAAACCCAAACGTCTTATTCTAGTGATATAAACAAATACTTCATACAACTTGGTGATCGTAATAATCTAGCCCATTCATCAAAACCACTATCTAGCCCATAAAATCTCTTACTGAAAAAATAAGTTTATGCACACTACACGTGTATATTTCTAGATATGGTCCAGGCATTTGATAAAGTGTTACACTTGCAAAGTCTCCTTCTTCCAAAGTCCATATTTTCACTGCATATTACTATTAAATGTTAAAATTTTACTTCAATAGATAGTTTCATTTCATAAATCTCCTGATTACCTACTTAATATAATTCACCACTCACGCTTATTGTAAAATAATTGTTTACAGATAGTTAAATACAATATATTATAATAAACAAAATTAAAATAAACTCTAGTTCATTCGAAATTTTACAAACATACTTTAATCCAAAGTTATTACTATTATTAATATTATTATACATAAAAACATTTTTGTACAATATATTACTGACGAGTGACATGTGACAATTATTGTACCTATATAGTTACATCAACTGCGCTTTAATATCCTGGAAATATTCATTTCCTAGTTCGTACGTATTCGAACGATTCAATGGGTTATATATCTATACGACATATATATAGGTATGTATGCGTGTATAAAATATATTATATTTGTTATTGCACGGTGGTTTAAAAGGTACTGATATTAAAGTCTCGGACGATTGAGCATTTGAAGACGTATAATATTCTACACATATTATACATTGGTATGTTTATGTTTTCCTTCTATGTCGATAAGGATGCAAACCCTAACGCACACAAATATTTCCAAAATATATATGATATCGATGCATGAACATTGAACATACTATTTTTTAAATATTATTAAATACGTAGAGTATATATTTACATTATCCGGAAAACGGAAAATAATATTATTATTATTATTATTATTATTTATATAAAGTTCTATATCACGTGACGTAGTATGAATATATTACAGAGAGAAATATTTTGGAAATAAATCATAACGCTTTACTCATATAACACATATTTAAAAATTATAATACTTAACTCTAAATAATAACTGTGTTATGATGTATAAATCCTCATACATCCGCTATGGAAAGCAATGAACCGAAGTGAAAAGTACAAGAATCGAACCTTAATAAGACTAAAAAGAACGTGTCATATGCAGTGTTGTTTGTCGTTTATACATAATAAAATATGAGTTTGGCTATTGATTTTTAGTCCTGGGGAAAATATTACAATAAAAATCACAGTAACACGTTCGTTATAAAATGTGAATAATAGAATTTTAAGAGCGCGTACTACGTACAAATTTTGAGGGGTTATTTTTAAAAAATAAATTTATTTTACCTTAAAAAATATCTGTCATATTTATTTATTTATTTATTTTTTTTTTTTGAAACTCTTAACCACATTATTTGTTTAACTATTTAACTTATTTTAAGCGATTCATATCGATGAAATTCAAATTTCTAAATATGGTATGAAATAATATAAATCGTTTTATTTTGATCGCTTCCCCGAACTAAACATTAAATATATAATATAATTAATAATATTTATTATTTCTGAGGTGCGGATTAACGGGCATCAAAATATTAAGAAAATTATTCTTTTTGAGTATTTAAAATTAAAATTGTGCTTTATATAATGAAAGAAAAACAAAATATGAAAACAAATACTAAATAATATTATAAAAAAAATTATCAATTTTTATCATGAAAAAAATCAATCGAATAACATATAATACGTTGCTCAAAGTTTTTAAAGAAAAATTCTAACGCACAAAAACACAAAATTACAAATGTATCCAACGAAATATATTATGCACTTTTGAAAAAAAAATCACCTGTACATTTTTATGTACACTTAATGTTATTAGACACCGCCGCCACCGTCTCCTTTTCTAGCCACCGAGTAGAGCCAGCGAACGTGCAGTTGTTTTTTCGAAATGCAAATCAGCAGTCGTCCGGCGGGGTTAGGAATGCGCGAGGAACAAGCGGTGTATTATTATAATTTTCTTTTTTTTAATCTTGAACCACGGACGGGGGCCTAGCTGTGCCGGCATCTGTTTTTCGTTAGATATTCCCCGAAGGAGTTTTTGCACGCATATAAATAACTTATTAAACGATTTGCTCGCCATCATGGCTGACACAAAAGTCACGGTTACGTGTATAGGTACCAGTATAAAATATTATTGTAGAGAGGACGTTCGACATATGCGAAGTAAGATTATTGCTCGGCCAGGGCATAGACTCGCGGGTTCAAAGGCATCTTACGGTATGTTATATTATAATATAACACAGTGATCTGCTCTGGTTAATGAACCGTGCAGAAACTTTGGCGGTATAGATAATATGATATTATATTAAAGTGTTGCCGATATATGCGTAAACGGTAAATATAATATTTAGATGACGAGTAAATTATTTTCCGTCGGTCTATTAAACCGCATTCACTGCAAAAGCACATCGTGATTATTTTGAGACACGTGTAGATAGATGTGCGAGTCCAGACGAACGCGTAAACAATAATTACGTTAATTTATCAAGTACCTATATTGAAGTGTATAATAATATAATATTAAGTATTGCGAGTTAGAAGTATATTCAAAAACACGGAATAATAATAATTATAATTATTGAATTCCATGATTTGCTCCGAAAAATGTCACTGCAGGAAAATTTAAAAATTAACCACTCTCATAAAGTATAACCTTAATACGCTTTAGTATTCGATACTGCAGACGCAAGTGGAACTTGCCCTCGGTTTTTTTCTCGATATTTTCACCACACTGCCTCAAAAGTGGTTTTGAGAAAAATCCATAAAAATAAAATCTCCCCTCGGTTTAAAAAAAATAAAAACCCACTTGAAATCAAAAAGCAGGGGAAACGTAATCGCGGGTTCCCTTCGCCAATTAAGCATCGCCACGAGTATCGTCTGCACCACCGTGACAGCATCCGCGATGAAAATGTTGCCTATAATATATGTATACATACTATTATATTATGTACACACCACCGATCGTGCGTATAAGACCGACAGTCGTGCGAGGGTGTGGTTACAGGGGTCTATAATATACACCTACCCTTGCCCGTCAATCGTATGTATAATATAAGCGCGACGTTATATATTTTAATACTATATACATACACATGGTTTCCGATACTCTCGCGATAGTAATTAATAATAGTTCTCTATATATAATACGGTTACTTATAATATATTATATATAATTACTATTCGTGAAAACCACGCGATACCGCCATCCACCATAATACAACTTTGAGTGAAAATGTCTACTCTCCCGCGGCAGAATAGTATAATAATATTATACTCTATCGCGCGGCGATCGTGCGTATTATTGCGGATCGAACATTCGAACGGCTCCAGCAAACGCGGCGATCGCGTGTAAGCCCCGTCGAATATGATGATAATAATAATAATAATAATAATAATAATATACACGCTCCGTCCGTGACCGCGTCCATGGGGGTGGATTTGACGCGAGCCCGTGGGGTAATATTATATTATATTCCTCGATGTATACAATATTAATGCGAGTCGTCGTCCAGCGCAGCCGTTGCAGTCGGGAGTGCACGCTCAGACATCGATCGACAGACGATGTGTATATAAAATACAAACAAAAAAAAAAATTCACGAAAGCCGCACATAATAATATTGTATGATATTTTATATTATTATAATATTGTATTTATTATATACATACATAATTGCTATACTTTATAGTTTGTCTCCGCAATTGTGTCTTGTATTATATTATATTAATATAGCATTACGCACTATATAATGCGTATTACAACAATAATGATTGTACGCTAAATATACGTTGAGTCAGATGATATTAAAAATATGATTGTTCACTCGTTACTCTGCGGACGAACACGATGTATATTGTAATGTATATAATAATATTGGTCATACGACATTGTGACTGCCGTTGTAAGGACGCGGCCGTAATCTTATAACGGCTATTTCTGCATTTCACGTTGATCTTGTAATGTTGAAATTGCATTTAAACTAAAATATTTTACCAAACCAAATATTTTATTGAGACAATAATATTGTATTGTTATAATAATCTACGTACTTGTCACGAAACCAGTCGCAAGTGTGTTCTATTGGTTTTATTTCCTACTATTTAAGTAAAACTCGTTAATTTAAGTCATAACACTATAATTATTAAAGATAATATAGAGCTATTCAGATAAGTTGTCGGAAATAAAATTTCACGATGAAAAAAAAATAAAAATTAAGTCACGGATTGTGAATTTTTGAAAAATTAAAATGTTATATCGTTTTCCGTCTTCTATTCTCTAATACACATCTACTTTAATTATTAAACACTTTGATCCTTCATACATAAAAACTGTTTTTTTTTTCATTACTTATGTTATTTCAATTTAATTTTCTATAAACAACAAACTAATTTATTTTAAATAAGCTGAAAAAGTATATTTAACTTTTAAGAATATTTTAATAAAATACGCTGAATATTTGTTATTAAATTGATTTCGAGATTAGAAAACTAACTGATAAGAATATTATTTGTAATTAACTTTTTTAGCTTTCTTTGTTCAAGAATTTATAATATATATATATAAACATATACATATACTTGTATATATTTCAATTTATTTTCCTCATTCCTTTCACAATTGTTTGAAACTAATGAGTTCCTTTTGTTATAAAAAATAAAAAAAAAACCCAATGATATTTCGTACGCTGAAATGAACGTTTACTTTCCATTTATATAAACCCCTTTAATAATCATTAAACTTTTTCTTCTCGAAAGAGCTCAATATGATAAACACAACGCAATGATATTTAAATTTTAAACGATTTTTATTTTATTTATTGTAATCATTATTATCATTATGTTCATTGGTACTGTGAAAAACTGAAATATAAATGAAATTTCGCACAAACAGTCGATTACATGTTTTTTTAAACTAAATAAAGATCTATTTTCTGTTTGTAATTTAAAACGATATTACGTAATTACAATATATATTATACATTTAGTGAGACTAATAATAATATAATAAGGTAAAAAATAAATATATTAAAAATACAATTATTTTTTGATCCTGTACCTATTGTTTGGGTATAAATATCAATAATATTGATAATTTTAAAATAATATAATATTTAACAATTTATGTAACCGTTGTTAAATCTATATAGGTACCATGTAGTTAGCAAAATGGATGTAATTGTTTTCGTGCAATTCAAAATTCACTTTAACTTTAACCTAACCTCCGGGGATACAATTCAAACTGCACGTACTTTTCCCAAACATTATGCATATAAACCAACCGTATATATATATATATTATGTTCTTATTAATCTATAATTGGCCATTAAAACGAACACATCCCATAAATTAGAAAGGGAAAACAAAAACGCCACGTTTTATTCGAAATTCCTTCGCCGGTATATAGCGCACGCATGAAATATTTGCGCAATGATTTTGCAAAAATAAACAATGTAAAAAAATAAATAAATAAAACCGTTTTATAATATTAGACTGTTATTGCTTTTATAGTGATTCGCAATAATATCTCGAAGTGTTTCAAAAATATTAGCAATCGTTGTCGAATCGATGAGAACGATCGCGTCTAAGCAATTAGATAATAATATTAATTAAAGCAAATTAGATATACTACGTATATAGGTAGTTGTGTATAATAGTAGTTAATAAACGTGAAAAAAAATTAATATTTCCCAATAGGTAGCTAGTACCCATTACTATTATGGCCGTCGATATAGCACTGTCAGTATGTATAAACCTATGCACGATAAATGAAGTGCCGTTAGTTAGAAAAATATACACAGCGTGCCACACACATTGGCGTTTCGTATTTGTTACTCTCGGTCGATTTTTTTCTTCTTCTTCGTGTTTTATTTAAGGGTGAAGTAAAAAAAAAATGCGTTTATTTTCCATCCCGCGGCTGTAGCATATATACACACAGTGACAATCATTGCTTAATCTAGGCATTACGATTGGACGCGAGCAAATTCGTGTATCTAACTACTGCAGCAGTAAAACCATTGTATATTATCATACCTATCTCTCTCTCTCTATATATATATTTATTTATTCGCTGTATATAGTTGTAAACTTATAACCTAACCTACGCATATATACAGTAAGAACTAACAATAATAATATATATATACATACGGCGAAGACGATTGTTTCAATTGGATTTTATGACTTACACAACGCCGTACTTTATGCCTAACCTTATACATATGTGTATATATATATATATATAACACGTATAATATAATATGAAAAATATACGTTTAACGCGCTCGCTCGTTGTTTATCCGACATATAACGACACGCCAAAGTCATATTTTCTCTCGCGGAACAGATAGTATATAAAAGAAAAGTAAACTATAAAATAGCGAAGCAGATTCACACGACGTTGTAGGCGGCGATTATATACCTAAAGTTTAAAAACGGTTAACAGCGAAAATTGTATAGTAGACGGTTTATACGTACCTATATAACAATTAATACCCTTAATATTATTTTTTTAAACATATTTTGTTAGAACGCATATACTAAGAATGGATACTGACGGATGCGGTGACGTAAGTCGGACTGATTCTTATAGGGATTGAAAAAATTAAACAGAGCAAGGTGACCGATCATACCCCCCTTCTCGGCATTACCCCATTATACTATCATACGTTTTGTTTTACGGTTCATTCGAGTGGGTATTACTCATTATACGTCCCAGCAATTTAATATTATTATAGCGAGCATAAACATTCACATATATATTTTTTAAAGTAAAATTTTCAAAACGAATAACAGTTTTTTATTTTTATGATCTTACCTGCATTTGAAAATTGTAATGGTGTGGGCCGTGGAGTAGGCGGGCATGAAATAATAATGCTGCTTCGTTCAATTTGCTAAGAGCGTAGTAGAGATGATTCTGATTTTATTTTTATTCACTGGTTTAACCGGCAAACATATTTTACGAGACAAAAATACGGAGCTTAAAACCTTTATATTCTTATTTATATATATATAATAAAAATAAAATCCTCCACTGTACAAGTTCTCAAAAGAATATCGCAGATTATTTTCGAACGTATTAGCGTGAAATTCGCAGGAAAAAAAGCGTTTATAGACTATTATTTGCCTATAAATAAAAAAAAAACTGTCATTACATTTTTAAACCTGCAGTTCGTTTAAATTGTATCGAATATAAATTGCGAAAATAAAAACAAAAATCCACCATTTTACTATCGTTATTCTCATTACTTAAAAAAAATATATACTTTTGACATGACGTCGTTTTTACGGTAGATATATATTATTTCAAACGCATGTTAAGATGATAAAATATTTAAGTACATGGGATGCTATAAACAAATCATTGTGTGTGTGACACGATGTTATTTTGTGTTATGTTTTCTTTCATTTGAATTTAAATTCGTTGTCATTTGCAATATTTTATTTTCATCCTGAGCTAATACCGTTCTTTTAATAATGTTCAATAATATAAAAGTCTGAAAATGATTGATATTTTATTATTGCCATCGCAATAAACTCAAAATGTAAATTCTTCATTAACATCATTTTTTTTTTATTAAGTAACAAAACTTTTATAATATTTTTCCTTACGAATTCGCACATTTGCACATTTGCATACACGGTACAACTAGGTACAATATTGTACAATGGGCAAATCAAAAAAATTTTGATATTTAGTCATGGTTGAACATGTATTTATTAAGTAGTTCGAGTTTACGACTGAAGCGATATAATTGTAAAAATATATCATAGTAATAATTTTTATAAATCGATATTGTTGTGCCATTGACAAGTATTCCAAGGAGGCATCGTAGTTGTATTAGGCCGATGTAGGACTAATTATTATTCGACGGCATTACACGCATTAAACTTCGGGAAAGGATTTTTCTTCTCGCGGTGTTTTTTTTTCTTCATAATATAATGTATAATATACGCGTCTCTGACGTGTTCGGGATTTATCCGTTGATTTATAGTTAGGTAATTCGCGAGTTTTCGGACGGCTTAATGACTCGCGGCATCGGGCTACAGCCCCGCTCGATCGGTTAGGTTAGAGGTGCAATGTGATGGAAGGATGGGTGCGGGTGGCGGTGACCACAGAGTGAGCGAAACGACAGCGGGAAGAAAAAAAAAACATTATTAAAAACTAATTATTCAATTGTTCCGTACGTATTATTTTTTTTTACTCGAAAGATTTTTTTTCGACCCAACCGATTCATTAAAAAATGAGTTGTTCCTAAAGTTATTAATTGAAAAGCTTGTAGCGGCGGCAACGATGGTTTGGTGGCTAAAAAGGAAGAAAAAAAACTTTCGAGCCTATTATTTGGATTATTTATTACGGTCGTCGTCGTCGTCGCCACCGCCGCCGACGATGCGTTCGCCGCCCCTGGACGGTCGGTCGGCGGTGGAGGGCGCGTGTACACAGAATGCGTGCGCCGCCGTTGCCATGGGCACACGCGGAAGTCGTCGCCTGGTCGTCGTCGTCGTCGTATAGTCCTCGTCGTCGTCAGCGACAGCGTCAGCGTCCTCGCCGTCAGCGTAAGCGTTAGCGTCGTCGTACACGGCGCATTACTATACAGCCGCTGCGCGCGTATTACTCTCTCACCCCCCCTCTCTCTCTCTCTCTCTGTCTCTCTCTCTCTCTCGCTATATATAACATGACATAGTAATCGCCGCCCCCGCCACCGCACGACTCGCCGACGGTCAGGTGCCGCTGCCGCTAACGCTACCGCCGCGCCGCCGCTTCGCGTTTTCACCACCCCCCGCGACAGCGTCGCCACCGTCGACGGTGGCACCACCGAGCCAGCCCGCTAGGTGGCACCCCATTCGAGCGCGTTTCAAAGCACAGGACGGTACGGCAACGCTCGCGGTCCCCTCGTCGTCCCGTCGGGTCTGTTGTTATCGTTCGTTGTCGTCGCCGCCGCCGCCGCAGTCGTCCGCGTCCGTCGCACCAAAACGCCACCGTTTTGACGCGATTTAACCGCCGTAAATTTTTTTTTTTGCTCTCAATAATCCGTCGTAGTTTTGTAATATTTCATTAATATTATTATTTAAATTGATTTAAATCTGTCGTCGACGTGTTACGCGATATAACGCGTAGTCTACTGCAGCTATAATAATAATACATTAAATTATTATAATACTATTATAATATATAGCCGCCACTTACACTGCCGTCGCTATACCGCTGCCGCTGCTGCTGCTGCTGCTGCTGCTGCTGCCTGCTATACACGACGACTACCACGGTTTACGCTGCTATAAGCTGCTGCCGCTGCTATACAGCGCGCTATAACATTATTATTGCCCACGAGTTATCAACATCCACGTAAACACGGAACCCTGTCCGTTCGGTGGGTCCCCCCTTTTCCCCGTAGCCGTCTACGCAGCTCCTCCTCCTCCTCCACCTCCGCCGCAACACCATCACCATCACCATCCGGTTCACCACCATCCTTCTCATCACCAACACCACCAACAACACCAACAACACCAACAGTCGGTAGTCACTGTTTGTCATCAGACTCCAAAAAACATGGTATGTAAAAATGATAATACGCCACTCTTTTATTATCATAATATTATTACAACAACGGAATAATAATTATGCAATCACGTAAGTCCGTCGCCTTCGGAGGGTAGTTAAGCGTATCTAATGTAATTGTATTATATTATTCCGCGTCGGTGACTGATGTTTTTTTTAATTAAAAAAAGATATATGTGTTTTTTTTATAAATCGACGCACTACAGTAATATAATACTATGATTTTTTATAAAAGGATTATTTTTTTTTGAAGATTTCGAATCGAATATAATTTTTTACCGCGTAAAATCATTTCCCGCACAGATAGCAGCACGGGTCACTGCAAAAACTACGGCTATTTGTTTTTTTTTTTTTTGTTTTTCCCCTTTTTCGGTCCCCGGACAATTTGATATAATTTATCGCTCCGTTCACCGACCCCTATCCACCGTTACAACCGCCTCCCACTCCGCCAGAACCGCCGGCACACCGTTTCGTTTCCCGGTTGGAGCCCCGCATATACAGTCCATAGGGTCGAACCCAGAGCGTTTCGGGATATCCGATTTAAATGCGAAATGTTTTCCACCCCCTCACCACCTATTCACCCACTACACAACACCCCTTGCCGTTCCACCACCCACCTCAACTCGTGGCGCGCCCACCACTCTCGCCGTCACCCAACCCCAAAACAACGCTACTGAATCACCCACCGCCGAGCGATATTGTGGTCGGCGCACGTAATCACGGGACCATAATAATACAAGATTCCTCTCTCTCTCTCTCTCTCTCTCTCTCTCTCTCTCTCTCTCACTTGTATATTATATATATTATAAAATTACATGCGTGCCGATTAATTATTATTATTATTATTATTATTATTATTATTATTATCTTCGTGCCATATTCGACCAAAATATTATATCCGCTTATATTATAATAATAATATGATATACAATATACCTACGCAGATCTAGTGTTTTACAGCGAGTCTATTGTACCTATTATAACAATAAAAATATAATACAATTTATAATGTTTTATTGTTATTTCTATTGTGGATTAATTGCTATCGCAGTCTTTTCTCTTTTTATAACTTTTTACTTGCACATTATAATATATACAATACACATTACCTAGTTATTCGTTTTATATCGTGTCATAATATTTATTGCATTTGTGTACCTAATTATTTTAGGTATTAATAGTATTATATATTTGTATTTTATTGCATTGTATTATAATTTGTGAGTACATATTATAAAAGTTATATATGGTATACTACGTTTGTAAAAATCATATTTGATTTGAAATTCAAACATCTCGTATTGTATACTATGTTATATTATTATTAGTTATGTAATGTACACACTATACATACATAACAATATGGATATAGTTATAGCGAGTGTCGTTGTTTTGAAATACTGACGGACGTACGCTTTAAACGCCGTAGATTTATTTATGACCACGTCCCTCTCTTGGGTGGCTCAATAAAATATTTAAACGGAATCGTATTTCCGAGAAATGATTTAAAAACCCTCGAGAGCTAATGAATATTATATTATAATAAAGTTAGGCGAAATCTCGACGTTTTTTATTTAACATTTTTTTCACAGCGCCATTGATATTATTTTGTTATTATACCTACTCGGTCGAGGGGATCGGGTTGGATTACATTTTTGAAATATGAACGATCGGCTCTGTTAAGACCCACTCCATACAGATAAACACATGGCCGATTGGTGCTGGCGTGATTTTCAATGCTGTCAAAACTGTATACGAGCCCTTTACAGTGGCAATTATGACACGTATTTGTTTAACGCTTTGGAAATAAAAAATATTAGTCGATAAAATATATATTATTATTATCATCCGGATGTACGTGCGTAGACGTGCGTGTATATCTGTGTTAAGTTTATTTTTTATAATGGTTTATGCACGTTTCAAATGTATTTTACATGGCTGTTTAATTTTAGAATAGCTTCAACAAGATAATTATTTTATATGCGCAAGCGTAGGTACAAATAATGAATTATGTGGGAAATATTTTATTTTTCGTGAGGAATTAATATATAGGTAATTCAGACACAATATTCTCTTAAATATTATGAAATATTAAAATATATGAAAATTATTTTATACTTAGCATAACCTGATACGAGAAATAATATTATTAATTGATAATGATGTATTTTATGCATCTATGTCAATATTAAAAAAAGTATTTAAATCAATTAAGTTAAGCAAGGACTACATTAATTGAAAATGTTTTTCACGAATATATGAAATAGATGGTATTTTGAAGTAACTTAATTTACTCCAAACATTAATAGTGAACTATATCCTCGGGGCTTGAACCGCTTATAATTTGTCTTGTATGCATAACGTATATATATATTATGATATGTAGGTTCAGTGCTCGAGTTTGGATTCGTTATGTTTAATATTAGGGAATGCTGTTTAAGTTTAATGTTAGATTAATACACTTAAGTGTATTTAGTATTATATTATTAGTGATTTTACCGCTAAGTTTAACACTTCGGTCATGACAAATCTAACTTCTATTAAGACTATATATTTTAATTTCGCGTACAAATGCATGTGTAAAAAATATCGTATTGAATATTTCGTAATAATTTTCAGATGGTGACTCGAACGAAAAAAATCTTTGTCGGTGGTTTGTCTGCGCCAACAACATTAGAAGACGTCAAGAACTACTTTGAACAATTTGGACCGGTAAGTTTGTCAGTTAGTTTATTTGATAAATAGATAAAAGAAATACTAAGTTTAGAAAAAACTTTACTTAACCTAACCGATTTAAATAATATATTGGTACATAGTAATATTGCCTATAGTATTAATATTTTTTATTTAGACCTAAATATTAAACAATATAGTAATAGGACTTTCCGCTTACCATTAGTTACATTCAGCACACTAGCCGTGCCCTAATTACTAAGAGTAATGTACGAAATTGATGGGCAACAATCGTTACAATATTCTACATGGTTTTGATTTTAAATAACTGTTAAGCACCAATCATTGTTCTCAGATCGATTATTCAATATTTCTTCGTAGATAAACTAATCATTATATATACCTATAATATATGTATTATAATATGTTACAAACATTTCGGTAATGATTTATTGCGAATTCGTAAAAATCGGTACCTATTAAAATACAAAAAACATAAAAAAGTATCCAAATAAAAAGTGGTTCCAAATTCGTGCACCGCACACGAAAAAACCTGTTATAATGTGTTATGCAGGGCGGAAACGGGAAAGCCTGTACAATTATCTGATTCGGTAGTGATCCCCAAAAAAGGCCGGCGGAGAGCTTTTTCTCGAAGTTATAATATATTATGCGTGTGTATAATCTAATGCATGCGTCGGTATAGGTGGGTACGCATTAAACGTATAATAATAATATATAACATGGCTGGGTAAACCCACTAGCAGCAACCCGTATGACGACGCCACGGCCAAATCCCAACGATAGCGATAATCGTATAATATTCTATAAAATTAATAACTGTGATATATATTATGGAAATTTAAACTTATTGTATATGTATACTTCGGATTTTCGGGGCGCAAAAAAACATGCATGGTACCTGTAATATTATTATACAGCGTTATTATATTATGATATTACAATACAAGTGCCGCCTTTGTGGAGCATTTTTGCGGAAAAAACGAAATCCACCGCAAATGACAATATATCAGGACACATCGTAGGCGGGAGAGAAAATATAATGATAATAATTCCTGGGAACGAAAATACAATCGATACACCCTCGCGCGCATATTATGCTAAATTATTATTATTATGGTTTATATTCATACATCGTATCACGCCGCTGCGTGGACCGCGTTTAAATTATAAAAAAAATCTCGGGAACTTGAATTAGTCATTCTTTGAATATCAAATAAATCATAAACAATCAATATTTATAAACCGCACTTAATTATATATCTATATAATATCATAATAATATTATTACGTTATATTCTGTACTGGAAATATAAATAGGATATTATAATGATTTGAATTTTGGCATCGACCTTTTTTTTTAAGCATAACTCTCCTCCTTTACCAGATCTATAAACTAAATATCCCAACCTTCCATTGAAAATTCCTAAGCCCGCTGCTACGTGCGCACATATACACCTATGAGCTACGTGTGCAGTACGTCAGCTAGTGCCTATCTACCTACTTCTACTTACATCACAGCTGTATAAAATACTTGTATGCTCGCAGAATATATACGTGTTTGTGCGCGGTGTATTTGAGTA
The DNA here is from genome assembly GCA_014851325.1 of Pentalonia nigronervosa. NCBI lineage: Eukaryota > Metazoa > Arthropoda > Insecta > Hemiptera > Aphididae > Pentalonia > Pentalonia nigronervosa. Next base: position 22,054 of record JACXSJ010000285.1, read on the forward strand.
CCCGGAACGCATTATAGAACGGTTTTCTCAGTCGTGTCCCGCACTAACCGTTTTTTATTGCCGCTCGGGTTTTTGGACATGCCACCGCCTCGGCTGAGAGGAAGATAATCCGCAGCGGCGGCGGTGGCCCTCGGAGGAATTGCCCGTCGGGGTCGTAAAATAGGTCGGCCGAACCGCCGGAGCGGCGGCCTGGGGGGATTGTCGACGGTCGTGTGGGCGGGGGGAGTGGTGGTGCAAAGGCGCAGGGGGAGAATATTTATATATATATATATATATATAAGTATATACACTTTATAGGTGTATACTGTATGTACATAATAATATATACTATTCACTGCAGAGAGAGAGAGAGAGAGAGAGAGAGAGAGAGAGAGAGAGAGAGATGCATAAGCCCAACGAGAAACTGTTATAAATCGATTATTATGTGGCGTCAGCTGAATGAGAGTGGCAAGAAAGATAGGTATGTATATATATATATATACGTGCTGTACAAAAGTGTAGGTATATTATACAGTGGAAGGAGAGCAAAAATCCCGGACGGTAATTTCTATGCACTGGGGAAATTACGGATGGAGAAAAATTATTTTAAATGACTTTTCCCGCGTTTTCTCTAGCTGTTTGTACTATTATATATTATATACTTATTTTCTCTCTTTCTATACATTATATACATAATATATTGTATAGTCTATTGTAGTACATTTTTGGAAAAAAAAATCCTCCGATGTTTTCTGAAGTCTACGTTAGTTGATGTTCCAGAACGGTCGTCCGAATTCGAACGTGTATCGTCAGAAATTTCTCCTGCTTCGGGCCACGGTGGTCGTAATAATAATAATAATAATACAATTTATATTATGATCGATGCGTGTTTTTCTGATAATGTCATCGGGGATTTAACATAATTTTTTTTTTTAATAATTGGCTATACAAAATATTACATTTTTTACAAGAACAAAATTCAACCATTAGAAGAAATACACTTGTTATTTTATTTGATTTTACTCAAAACGGTAACGATTTCGAAGGGTCAAATAGTTACAAACGGTGATTTCGTTATCCAAGTCATGACATTATATCCGGTCTCCAAGGTACCTCCTATATTCGTTGCGTGACCTAATCTCAATTTATACAGAAATCACCCCTTCCAATTACGATGTTAGGTTTTGTCAAATTCTCGAAAGCCCACGATACTCTTGCAGTAATTTAATTCGCTCGCACGAACGACCTAAACAACCCTGCACCAATGCAACATTAATCCTGCAGAACGCCCGTCATTTAACATAAAATAAATCTACTTAATTAACACGTGGTAATTATAACTTAATGAGAAATATATTAAAAAAAATAAACATTAATTTTCAGTTATTTATTTTGAAATTAATATTAGATTTTAATTAAAACTTACCAAAGATGGCCACACTAATCGTATGTGATAATATTGATTATAAATACTATTTATTATCAATGGTGATACATACCATGGTCGTTCTCGGCATTCTCGATAGTATCTAGTACCTACCTATATTATAGGTGTTATCAAAAATGTGGTATACGTTTTAAAGTAGTTATAAGTAGGTACATAAATATTATAGCATATAACAAATATACATAACGCGTAATATCATAACATTATAATAATATTGTTATAAAAATTGCGTCTGGAGATAGGCAACCGTATACGTACACAAGCGTTTTAATTATAAATAATTCAAATAATGGAAGTAGCTATGTGCAATATACTATACTTAGTTATTTTGCTTAGATCGCACAATTTTTATACAACACACGGCCTAAAAACTATGATTATAGTTTTTTTTTGAAAAGTTAATTTATAAAAATTATATAATTAGGAATAGCATATTATTTCTTATAAATAATATTATGTTTAACATAATAATATGTGCATGGAATTTCAAGACAATAGTTTAATACATTTATTTCTAAAAAATAAACGGAAACCTGTGAAAACGGAATATTTTTTTTGGTCCCAATGGAATCCGTCTTAGATAAACTTTAAAGAAAATGATCTTTTTTTACATGTTATATAGTTTTGATATAATTGTTAATCAGTTGAAACTGTATAATAATAGGTATACTTACACCGTATTATACATAATATTATATTGTACATAATAATAACGTTTATAATTTGATTTAAGGTTGCACAAGGTCTGTGGTTTATCGGGTCGTTTGCTTAGGGGAAAGACTTAAATATTTTTACGAAAAGATTGATTCGGGGCGGTGACAATATTATAACTGCAGCATAGAAATCCGTATCTGCAGATCGCGTACCCAATCTATACTTACCTAACTATACTGCATACGTAAGATAAAAATGTATAGAATATGTGGGTCGTTCAGACGTAGTGGCATATAATACTATGTAAAGTGTTCAGTAGTCGTGTTAAGCGCTACTACAGCAGTTTTATCGTATATTATGTATAATAATATATAATTTATTTGAGAGACATGCAGTGCAGCAGCGGTGCAGCTTTAGTTATTATTATAAAAGTACTGCAGTAGTTGTAGACGTCACAGCGTGATGTGTATTATTGTATATATTATTATTATGACCGTACGACTGCGTCTGCAGCACTCAGGGTCATGGCGCTGCTGGGTTTTCCGCAGTGCCTATACACGCGTTGAACAACAGTTAATTGAAAAGTTTTCGCTCACTGGTCGTCGTCGTATTATATACACGTATAATGTATATATATTTTGTGTACATATATAATATAAGTATTATAATATGCGCGCGTGTTCCCGAGAACTAAATAATTATCTGTCCGACGGGCCGCGTTTCTCGGCCGTCACTCGCGAGGCCACTGCAGTGTGGCGGACGATGTGGAAGGGTTTAAATCGCCGCGTGTGTGGGGGGAGGGGGAGGGAAGGTGGTGGACGATTTCCGACTCCGGGGACTGTGTGCGACTACACTACGGAGCTCACTCGAAACGGTTTATATGGACTTTCATTTGTCACGTCCGGAAATCGGAGCGCGGCGGGCGTCGAAAAGTTTCGTACGCGTACCTATCGTTCGCCCGCTGGTTCGTCCAGCTCGCCCGATTCCGGAAAATCATACTGTACGGCCTGCCAAAGTTCTGTGTATAATGCGACGATTATGTTGCATAATATATAATTAGTTTTGCGCTGTCCACTGCTGCTGCTGCTGCTGCTTCGAATACCGTATATACATATAAGCGCTTCAAAGCGCTGATTTTTATCGTTCGGAAAATAAATTCGTTTTTCCAGGCACGAAATATGCGTATGTTTTATCGTAATCGGCCATATTTTTACGCACCCCGCATATAATTCAAAATATTACGGGCTACATCAGCGCATTATTATGTAACAATAATATGTTATTGTAATATATAATATTATTATTGTACTTATTGTAATTCGTACGGACGTGTTCTATTAAAACGGTCCGTCTCTCTCTCCCCAATTCGAGTCTTACATCATCGCGCGTTTGTTCATCTTCTTGATATTGTCATTATCCGCAGCTCAAGAAAAATAAACCCAAGTTCCGGCACCTTCGATCGAAATCCGATGTCTCGTACAACAGCAAAATCCTTCTCCTCTCCTGACACCGGGAAATATCGACATACGATTTTGTTTTCGATACTAATTCAATATTTCGTTTAAAAAAAAAAAAAACCGTTATCCGACTTTTATATTTTAAACTGTATGCTCGACGTCTATGATAAATTAATGTTAATTAAATACAAAGTTATAAACGTTCCTGGCGGACTAAGCCTGCAGTAAGCAGCATTTTGTATGTTTAGTATCAAACGTTGTTATCGTTCTCTCGTAAAATAGCATACAATATAATATTATAATAATATGTGTGCATAAATTACTAATGTATTTTAGTATTATAAAAATGGATACAGTCTGAGTAAATACGCGTGAATCGCGATCGTCATCACCACAGGAAGATTTGTCGAGAAAAACTATTCCCGCGTGGTTCCGCGGTGATGAGCGATTGTAAGGGGTCTGACGAATGACGACTGACGGTGTTATTAGGTATCTCGCTTTCGCGACTGAGCCGACACACCACTTTAACCGCCGCCCCCCTCTCCTCCTGACCAAAAACCAAACATCATTTACACGTTATAATATAAGATATTAATTGTATTTCGTTAATAAAATCGCTGCAATGTACACAATATATTGTGTAAGTGTAATAATATAAAAATCGCGAAATGCCTACATAACATAATATAGCACACATTTATTATATATTATGCTAGATAGTAGCAGGTATATACATTATTTTACCCCCGAATAGATATGACTACGTTAACACCATTAGTTTATATTTTTATAATTCGGCTGATCGATCAACCCCGATAAAATATTATGCGCGAGTGCACGCAATATCTAGGTACCATTATTGAATATATAGGTAAGCACTTACTGGTCAATTGTCAATGTTAAGAGCCGGGGGGGGGGGGAAGTGTTCAAATTTAAATCGTATACACTAAACGATGTGTAGGTACCGCTGTGAGATATTGTATTACGCACTCTCTAGTTTTACCGTCGCGTCGGGTTTACAAAAATGGACATTTTGATAACGCGAACATTATTTTTAATAATGGTGAAAAATAAATCTTGTTTTAAAAATAATGTTTTGTTTTCACTCGACATATCGACACTCGATTCGGTCGCCGCAGCGGTGTGGCAGGTTCAATTTCTTTCGAAAAGTACGATTTTATTGTCACGCATAATATTACACTGTTAGGAAACTTGGTGTAATCGAGATTGTTCGGAAAACAATTCATTGATGGCTATAAAAATATTTTGTATCATAATGATCGATCTTGACAAATTCAACTAAGAGTTACGACGAATTCAATTAGGTATTTTACACATGATATTATATTAATCATTGTAATCAAAATCGTTTCATCTAGTACATCAGCTCTTTATCTATGACTATCGTCTGCGTTATCAAAAAATAATTGTACCGGTCGAGTGCCAAACACGCATCAATATAATCTTGTTGGTAATCAGAGGAGGGAACCTACTAAAATACAGGGTCAGGGGCCAGTTGTCCGAAAAATGATAAGGATCCGGGCCGAAAGACGGCGGTATTCAATTTGTTGCCAACATTAAATTTTCAAAAATTATACTATAAAATTATTTTTTTATTTGTGTAGTGACACTGTTCAATTAAATAATTATTATTATATTATATATAATTGATACTTATTATATTTTTTTAAATCTATCACAGAGTATTTCTTCTACTATCATAAAAAAGGTAATTAATTATTAAAATCCATTTTTGTTATATATGACAACAATATGTATGACAAACTTTTATAATTAAAATCTTAATAGTCAATAGATCGAAATACTGAAATCGTAAACTACAAAATACGCGGGAATTATATAACTTTTATCAATAGGAATATAATAATAATAATTTATATTACAAGATTTCAATTACAATTGTTGGTAGTATTTTTTCGATTTTCGGGTCCTTATCATTTTTCGGACAACTGCCCAGTCACCGGTTAACGACACACGATCGATACGATAACAATATTACGACGAGTGCGTCCGATAATTTTACGGTCTAATTTTAGCTAGGATATTGTTGTTGTCCCCGCCGGTGCGCGTCATGGACGATGGACCGGTAGTTATGGCGGGGGTAGTAGTGGAGGGGACGACGTCAAACGTCGTTTCGTGATATTTGTTAACGCGACATTGATAAAAATCAGGAAAAATTTCCATTGTGTGTCCCTGGTGGGGGTCGAACCCACGACCCCTGGATTCGAAGTCCAGTGCGCTTTCCACTGCGCCACAGGGACTACATGGCAATTTAAAAATTGATTTTTACATTTAAAGTTGACAAAATTAAATGAATAACATCGCCTGAAATTAAATTACGTTATAGTGTGTTTGCTGTAGTCCCGTCGATTATGAAATCACCCATTTATTGATTAAAGCATACGCAACAAAATTAGATCAAAGGTTCGACGATCATACAATCTGCAGAATTTTATCAATTTAATAAATAATTTATTTTGTAGAATCCCAATTGTTCTTTATAATATGACAATATGTACGCCGTAAAAAAAAGTAAAAACCGATTTGTTTAAATAATTGTATTACATTTTGTAGTGTATATAAATTGTACAAAGTATTAGTCACAAAGGTTGAAAATCTAACGAGGAGTTTAGGACTAATACGTATAATTAATTTTTACGAAATAAATAGTATTTCATTACCTATACAATCAACCTAAATTACCTATGTAAGAACATTTTTTCTTTTTTTAAAATCTAAACTAGTTAAATAGGTAACTTACTAATCAAAATTCAAATAAATTTGTGGTACCTATCATATTCGGTGACTTACTTGTTGTGGAAGGACTGATACTTCTTTTCTGGAACTTTCCTAAGTGCATCATTATTTCTAGTCTATTTAAAAAATAATATATAAAATGGCTCATGGCTTATTCATCGGACAGTGATTACTTGATAGATTGTAGTATTTGGTGATGATTTGTAGTTTCGTTAATCGTTATTATCTCAAGACACGAAAATTGAATAGGATAATTGGATTTTACTTTGGAATTGTCAATGGGTATTCATTTTGTACCGACAGAGGTTCGCTTGACTCGTTTATAATAATATAAATATTGAATTCATAATTTCTTTACATCGGAAATATTGACATACCGTATACTAATAATAATTTTTCTTCTATATTATCAACAAATACAGTTTTGCAAATTCAAAATACTATTGGTACTCAATGAATGGTATACTTAATCATTTTTGTTGTTTTATCAATAATTGTATAATTCGTCTGTTAAACCGCGAACTTGTCAAAAAAAAAAAGTCAATTCCTGACACCCGCTCTTCCACAAAAAATCGACCTAATCATGATGTGCACTGTCTATTGGGTATCATGTGCTCGTTGTAAACGAAAGCATACATTAGGTAGCATAGCAACACCCTCCTGAACTTAATACGCAGGTCCTTCTCATCATAATATATTCGTTGTAAGATACTTGACTGTCAGACTGTGGAATACATTTTAGTTTTTACTCTGCAAAAAATCGTAGCCGAGTAGTTACGTAAATATTATGTTATGTACTTAAAATAAATCATATTTCAATATTTTTTTCTATTTAAAACTTTTGACAATACAATTTAAGTTACGTTTTTAAGACATTTTTAAACCTTAAAATCAAATTAATTAAACTTATTTTATATTCTATAATAAAAATATAACCGTGTCTCTATGATTATAATATAAAGGTTTTATATTCTTTTGATCCATTTTTTTTACACATATAATAATATATTATGTTATACTTAATATTTTAATATAATAAAATCTCTATATTTTATTACTGCTTACCTAGAGGGCGCCACAATTTTTATATTGTTATTTTCTATTAGTATAATATGTGTAGGGTATGAATTCGTGATAACGAGTCTTTTTGTTTGTAATTTAAGAACTTCCTATTAATAATAATACCGTATTGTAAAGCATTCTGTATAAATTATTTATGTGATGCTTGCTGTTGATATGTCCATCTAGACACGAGGAATTTTAAAAAAAACGATGACATGCAATATTATAAACTTAAAATAAATACACGCCATGTTTTGGTATAGCTGCTATAATAATCAAAATATTTAAATGAAATTATCGATACATAATATTATTGTTACAATTATTAAGAACCGTTATAAGAGTTTTCGCATGTTAAATTAATTCATTAAAAAGTAGATATGTATTTTACATGTTAAGGGAACGTAATTCTATTATGTAAATAACTGCTATTTTAAGTGTTTTGAAAATGTGCGTTTTAAATGGAAATTGTTTATGTTTGAATGGTAATTCTAAACTTCCATTAAATTAATGTTTAATTTAATTTAATTTGTCGGAGTAAAACGTTAAATGAATCCAATTGCTAAAATCGTAAACAATTGTGAGCATTTCGGCGTCTTTAAAAATAATTATGAATTTAATATTTTAATTTAATACCGTGTTGGCAATATTTAGGTTAGGCCTATACATTTTAAAAATTGGCCACAGCCATATACTATAATATTGGATAGGCACTTAAGTATTATTATTATTATTATGCTTGTTTGCAAACAGTGCATATTATTCTGTATTCTTGAGTACATCCGTATTATTATTCTATAAAATCGGCATATTATACGAAGATCAACATTGTGGCTCGTAATAACTGTATAGTTTTATATGATTACCATCGTCGTGTTATTTTTTGACGCCTCGTTGCCCACCACCACCTTGCAAAAAAATATAACAACAATATAGGTAATATTCACATAATAATATAATAGCTAAGTATGCAGGTATAATAATAAATCAACGGGAAATGCCAACCGAGGGTGGAGACGGCTTTTGTGGGTAGGTATCTATACACGAAGATTTCGTTCTCATCGCGTCATAAACGACTTTCGAGAAGAATGTTTAAGAGATTCACAAAACAGCATCACGAATACCTTTCCATCACGTCGGCGGTGGCTGTGATGTATACAGATCGTTGTGTATAATAATAGTATACGCGCGCGCCGTGCGTGGGTATTTTCGTTATAATATGAGTGCGCGAAAAATGCTTCCACGCGTTCGGGGTAGACCATAAATCATATAATGTATAGACGCTAATATATATATATATATACATACACACACAGACACGTTCCCGGGTACTTTGGCGTGCACACAGGTGAGGAGGTGTGAGCCAAAGCGACGACTACTAATATCTCGAAGAAATCGTGCAAACAACTCGAGAATTTCGAAGATAGATATTTATGGTTTCGAAAAGCGCTTTTCCTTTATATATATATACCTATCTACCTACCTACTGCTAAATCATACATTTTTTGTTTACTTTTCAGCGCTGTTTAGATATTTCCGATTCCTCCGAGCAACGAGCAATGATGCGCACATTATTCGCTCTAATTTTTTTAGTTTTTGCTGTCTTATTATCAGCGGAAATAATATTATTACGCTATATTCGTTTTAATACCCAATTCAAATCATATATAATTATACGATATAATTGTATTGTATTATAATACGCCTAACATTTACATTTCTCGATCATCATATTACAATAATACCGCGGTCCGAACGACTCTTTTCCCGTGCAGTACGTACAAATTATACACTCGGTCGCTAGCGCAGAGTGATCGATTTCTGGGTGGCGCGTGCGGCGACCGCTATTTTTCAACGCGCGAAACCAACACTTTCAAAGTTTTTACCGGAACGACGCGATAACCGGACACGCAGGTGAGTTACGGCGTTTAACCGTTACCACGTGTAAAGTTACAAATAGCCAGAGCACCCTATTGCGCGCACACACACACACACACACACGTGCGCGCGCGCACACGTTTGTGCGTTCGACCCTTACACAGCACAGACACCGCGCTTTCGCCATGGCGCACATAAAACCGGAACCGAGAATATATTTTCCTGTTTAATCCTCGCACACAACGCGTATATGGTACCCACGATATATACAATAATATACTATCTGCTGCTGTTTGTGTGTATATATACATATATACATTATACATAGTACAGACCACCGTAGTTGGTGCGGAGGGGCATAGTTGTAAACGAGCACATTCGGAACCTCGAGCTACGTAATCTTAAATAATAATATACCCATGTGGGTGCGCACACACACACACATATATATATATATATATAAAGAATACCGCAGACATTCCGTTTCTGTGCGCGTACAATACCGAGGCTGTACAATAGCGGTATACAGCACAGGGCGCGCGTAATTACGTGTGCCACTTTTATAATAATATACTGCATATAGGTATTATGGGTATATCGTATATTGTAATACTGCGGCGCGGACTTACGCGTTTGCATATACCCATATTTATTTTTGCTCGCACCCGCCCATCTACCCAATTCATTGTATAAATTAGATAAGGATTAACCAAAAACTAATCGCGACTAGGTAACGGATAATATTGGGGCCATTCAATAGCCACAAGTATAGGTGGCAGATAGTACTGTAAATAATACTTATGGTCGGCAGTTGCTTCGTGCTCACCGTGGTCGGGGACTACTCAAGTTTGTGGCAATCTCGCCCGGTTTTACCGATAAATTTATCGGTGACAAGTTTCCGAACGCGTCCGTTTACAAATGTCACACTTAGTGGCGCGATTATCAGTACACCGAAAATAAGTGACAATCACGGTAAGCTCGGTATATTAAATGCAGTATTTATTGATACATTGCATTGTACACACTCGTGGAGATCGATTGAGTGACCGCAATATTTTCAATTGGACATCAGTCTGTTTTAGATGCGCTCGTCGCGATTTTTGATCGAACCGTTTCGCACCGCCGTCCGCAAGTGTTATTATGATAAATTATTGTGTTGTACAGTGTGACTTTATTTAGGCGAATCAAATATTGAACGAACTTAATTACCGGGGATTGGGTGAACGCCTGATCATAGTGGTTTATATTATTATTCATAGGATTCTTGTAGGGAAATGGACAGTTTCATACACCTATAAGATGATTACTTAGAATTCATTAAATTTATAATAGGAAAATCCAAGTAAAATCTATTGGAAATAGTTGAACAGATAACTATTAGTTATAAATGTAGCATATAAATATATTAGGTATTATTGTATAGACCTTAAACTCATAGACAGAGTGTGGTGATAGTTCCCGGGGTGAACGTGGGTAGCACTGATCGTGTTGTTCTACACTTCTGCGCATGTGTTACACCACACAGGCACACCAGTCTGTGCATAGTTAACGGAGTAAAATACCAACTTGCTTACTTGTATAATTACTGTTTTTTAACTTTAACGTTCTTGTTGTATTATTGACTTTGACATAGTAATTCGAATATTTGACTTATTAGTTATTACTCATTAGTTATTATAATAATCATAATGACTAGGAGATATTGTGTTGTTTGTAAGAAATTGTATAAACCTAGCTCAAATAAACCATTTCATTAAATGAGTACAGTATTTTATATTATTTTATGCAGAACATTCAATTATTAAATTTGCATTACATTGTTAAATGTTGAAAAATGTATGTGAATAATTATTTATGTTACTTGTGATGGTAACACTGTAACGCAATTTGTCGTCACCCCACCACCCAACCCCGCCGACAGGGGATGCTCTGTAAATTAGTATAAGGTCTAAGTATTATTGTCGGTTAGAAGTATTCATACTTATATATTTATAAAAAGCATATATTAGATCTGCTGCATTTATTATAAAATTATATTATTGTATAGTAAAATAGGTTATGATTTATTTTAATTTTGTATTATTTCCTCGTATGAAATATTATATTATTATTATTATTGTTATACATTTAATTTTAAAATTGGACATTTTTATCGTTTTATAGTTACTACCAGGTATTATGTTTAATATATATATATATAATAAATAAGTTCTTAACAAAAAAAACATTTTTAAATTATAAATTATTGAGATAGAATATTTAACTGAATAAAAATGTATACGAATAAACGTAGAATATCATTATTTTTATTTTATTTTTTATAGCACTAATAATTTAATCCACAAGTATTGAAAAACATTTTTTTGAGTACAGTAAGTCTTTCAACTGTTCTTTGTACTATCATATTTATCTCATTATTTTCTGAAGTATTATTCTTAACCATAGGTAACCAATTAGGTAGTATATAATTATTTGAGTTAGTTGAAGATAATCGTAATTGATACCACGGTTGGTAAAAACAGAAAAATACACCGGAAGGAAGAAAAATGAAAATGATATAAAATTTAAAAAATGTAATCCATGTATTCCATTTGTCCTCAGTATCTTAATAATAATTATTGTTATTAAAATTAACGCCAATGAGTACCTACTTTGCACTCACTACGACGTACAGTATAAAACGCTCTATTAACAAAAACTCGTATAAATCGGTTTTGGGTATTCGTGTTAATTTTATTACATCCTAAATATATATGGTACTAATGGGTGTATAGTGGTGGTGGTAGCGATGGGGTAGTAAATGTTGATGCCCCGAGAAGGTCAAAATATTCGGGCCATTCCAATTATTCTTGGTTTCGAATATTCAATGTTAAACCTAATTTCCCAGAGTTCCATAAACTACTATCTCTCGCTCTCCCTACTTCGCGTTCACGCTAAACTTTCCCTGTTCTTGTCCTCCATGTTTATTACACATAGCATGTATCCACCCTTGCAAGCCTTACGATATAATTTCCGTAGTGTGTTGTGCGTAACCGAGTTGGGCCCGCAAGGACTTTGGCCGTTCCGGCCCAAAACTTCTCATTTAAATAGTAATTCTCGTACTGTTTGCCGGAAGTCGTGATTGTACTGAGGTAAATGACAATTTTGTACCTGCAGCATAGCCGGGAAAAAAGTGAAACAATAATAAACATTTTTAGTACCCATTAAACTTCGCACTAGTGAATAAACTGTTTTCAAAACATAATAATAATGTACATAGTTTTGGAAAATGTGTAGATACACAGAAGTAACTAGTACCTACCTATTTTTTAACCACTGTAAATTTTGGGAGTTATAAAACAAATTATTATGATTATCACTATAATAAGCAAATTCTGTAATGATAAATAACTATTATATTTATGATTGACGAGGCGTATTGAGTGGTTTAATTTTTACTATCTAAATTCCAATAAATTGTATTATTGGTTCTGTTTTTGAACTATATTTGTAGAGACTGTAGAGACGTATATGCATATAATAAAAATACGTTTTGTACATCATATCGTACTGCATATAGTGGATTTGCTTGTATGCATCATTATTTTGTGTGCACGTAAAATGAAATATGACCTCGTGAGATACAGTCGACGGAGACGCTCGGAAGACGAACTTCAATTGTTGTTTGGCGGTCAGAGAGAGATTTTTATAAACTTGGTTTCTTTAAAAGCTTTTTCTAATATTTCGAACCCGGATGGTGGATTGGAAAATACAAAATGTTAGTATTAGTTTTATAAATCATCAAATGTCACCAAAGAATCAACTTTAGTATAGAACATAATATAGAAAAAAGAAAATTTGAGAAAATAAAAATAATTGTTGTACAAAGAAAACAGTGGTATTGTGTTTCTATGGAAATATTTAAAATTATTATGGTAATTTTGAATTTTTTTCAAATTTACTAAAAATGGGTCATAAAAAATATTAAAATATTATCATCTACGATATTTCACACACTATTTGACATTTAAGAATATTTTCTTTATTTGAATATTATAGGTTAGTGTAAGAAAAAATTAATACAAATGTATAATAATAGTAGTTTTCTATTTTGTAATGAATTTGATAATACTTCGAATGAATCAAACGGATATTATTATAATGTTAACCTTCATACTTTCGTATATCTATACAAATAAAAATACATAAAATATTTAAATTTTCGTGTTACGAACGTACCTATAGTTTATTCATGCAAAAATAAAGCAATAAATGTATATCCACGGTGTGAAACATATTTTACTTAACGACTTCGCGTAATCAACGCGGAACTGTATTAATTTGTTAATGCAAAATTATGCATAAGCAAATAGGATTGTAATGGTCGGGGGAAACCCAAACATGGTTTTAGTTCGGTTGTTTTTTTATTATTATTATAACTATTCTTTGGAGCTGTTGCTTTGGGGATTATTAAGTTCATTTGGACAGCGACAATTCACCGAAATTTATTCGATTGCATTGTTTACGCCAATGTAGAATATAAAACATTCAGGGGAAGTGTGTTTTATGCAAACGAGTACTTTTTTGTTTTGTTTTATATTTACGCCAGGTTTTAACCACTCCTTGCCCGCCGAAAGTGAGTTGTTGTTTTAGGTCTTTATCCGCATTTGTTTTCATAGGCGAAACACACAAAGCTTTTCCCGTCATTTTTATTTAAATTTTCCAACTTTATTCGTCTGTCTACAACATACCGTCGTGGAGTAAATGTATAGTGGTCGAAGTAAAAGGAGATTTCGATTCCATGCTAGTTCTTGTACACTTCCGAGTCATATAGTTCATATGATTTTCATTCTGTATTTAAAATGGAGGTTTGTGTTGTATTTAATTAAACCGATTTAATATAAGTATTACTTTAGTTTAAAACGTTTTTCCTTTGGACCTATTTAAATTAAAGACAATAAATGTTGGATTTAAAGTTCTAGTTTTAAATTAAATTACAAATGATTTTAATTGTAAATAATTTAATTATTGCTATGAACAACTTTCCTTATCGACTTTTGCCATTCGTCAAGTGAAATTGTATTCTTGGACAGAGAATTTAAGTTATCTTAATCTAGTTTGTTTGAAATCACTTTTTACTTCTTTTTACTTGGTGACAGGATAAATTATGATTAAAAATTATTTATTTATCATTTATTCAATATAGTTTAATTATGTAAGGTTATTTTATCTATCATGTTTAATGTCTATTTGAACTTAGATATCATATATTTGATTCTTTTGAAATATAATTATTGTTCTACTGCTTGCATTGAATTTTGTATTATAATTAAAATATAATTAATTAAAAATTAAGTTATATTTGCTTAGAAATGTTTAATTATTACTTGATTACTAAGTTTAATTCAAACTGGTTATTTGTTGTCTTCTATTTAATAATATGCGTTTACTTAAGGAAAATTAAACTATTATATACTGCGAATGTCCAATATATAATAAAAAATAAAAACGCACGAGTCGGTATAGGTACAATAAAATATTGTATGTGCGTATTTTATGGAATCAATGGTAGATATATAAATATTGTACTATACTGAATTCTGATATTGGTCGTAATTGAGAATAGCGTTATAAGGTTTGTTATTTTCCATAACAATTGAAATCGAATATAGCGTATGTGCAGTAACTCTTTAAAACTTTCCTTTCTATTCCAGAACGTTATATATTTAATATAATATAGTGGAGTTGGTCATTTGGCGACGAACGTTAAAACAAAGTCTGCTGTTGTGCTTGGTTTACGGCTTATCGTACGCGGATCTTTAGATTGTTTTGTCGAGATACCAAACAAATAAATTTAAACAAAAAACATAAAGGTTGGTGCTATCGGAAAGGGATTTTGAATTTATTGTCGATTACCTGCAAAGAACGCCCACTGTTGTTTTTTCTTGGCGATTTTCAGATAAATACTGATGAGTTCTGTTCGTGATGGGATCGAAATTCTGACATTGGCGGGCATCGCAGTATTGGATCGTTTGAACGTTTGTGTTATTGTCTTCAGAAATAGTATAGTTTTCGTCCGTGCGGAATATTCGGCCGGCCGAATAGTCTTGCAGCAAATAAATAGACAGTGGGTGGAATAGCGGGGATGAAGGTAGTGAAGCTGGTAGACAGACACAGACGATGATGAGACAGCGGAGAACGCAGTCGTCGAAGGGGTTAGTCGAGATAAAAGAATAAACGGCATTCACTCGGTCTGACACTAATGAGGAGGGCAAAACTTTGTCGGCGGCGGCGTAGTCTGTCACGGAATCGCGTTGGAAAATTGCAAAGCGTATATAAGGGCTGTGAGATGAGACGACAACAGGGAGTGTACTACGGGGTGGGCACACCATCATCGTGCGAGACGCGTCGTTGTCGTTGTCAAGTCGGCCGAGTGCATCGTCAGCAGGAAAAGCTGCAGCGGCAATGGCGGTAGCAGCCAGCCGTATACGTATATATATATATATTTATAGTGGCAGTAGTAGTGACACGGCCACCGTCACTATATATAAATATATGGAATACACCCCTGTCCATAATAATAATATTGCACTTTAGACTTGCGTATCTCTTTGCTTGTTCGCCCCCGCATCTCCTTTATCGTCGCGGATCCAACCGCTGCCTTCACTACCACTCCACTATCTTTACTCTACGTCTAATCAACTCGGTGACACACACGCGCACATATATTATATTATATACATATAGACGTATACTCTCCAAAAGTTTCGGTCCTTCATTTCCTCCCTATTTTTGTCATCATATTTTTTTTTCATAACTCTTGACAATATATACCGCCACTTCTCGAGGTGTATTTTACACTTACAAGAGCTGCATGAGTGTAATTCGAAAACCACAATTTTGTCACGAAACGATTATTATTATTTTTAATTTTTAAATTTCAAAGGGGATACATGTTCCTCTTAACAGAGTTAAATTACTGTGTATAACCAATCACACCAACAATTGAAGATTAATCTTTATATTTTTTTCTACCACCCGATAGCGAAATATGCATGTGTCTCTACCATTTTAATAAACTCGAACGTGATAATATGGTATTTAGCCATATTGATATTTCCATTAAAAAATGTTTGAAAGAAATAGGCTTGTTTCAAAAGTGTGGTATATATTTTAATCATGGTTTGGTATAAAAAATAAATTATTTACTGATCACCGTGTAATTTAAATTTAAACATGTTTAAAATACCTAACTGCTTAAACGATTTAAAATATATAAGTAATACAAATTTGCAATAAAAATCATATAGTAATAAAATGGGGAACCAATAGCAAATTATTGTATTTGTATTTGATCTACTACTATATGCAATGGTTGGTGAAGCATCCAGCAAATATGAAACCGGGACAATATATTTGAATGTGTCGGAAGTGTAATTAATTAAACCCAAATGGCTGGGAGTCGAAAATAAGCATAGATTAGCATAGTAATGACGAGGTTTTAACCCCCGTACCCAGAACCATGTCCGTCACAAAGGGGCTACCCCGACAATGATCTCGGTCCTAAAAGCAAAAGGACATAACACCCTCTCTTTACTTTAACATTATGACGTGTTGGTGGTTAAATCTTCCGTCCAAAAGATAAGTGATTATGAAAGGAGAAAGCGTGAATATTATAATATATCGTATATTATATATATATATATACATGGCGTAAGTCTTGATCGTTGGCTGTCCGTCGTTAGTATATAATACTGAACCATCCTTTCACTCGCACATTATATAAATATAGAAATGGATGCGTGAATGAGAGAATGGTTTGTGGGTGTCAAATATAAAAGGTTTGAGGGTAATTAAATCCAACCAGCTAATTTTCATTAGTACTAAGAAAAGGAAGAAATAGGCGATACAAATCAATTTATTCGCACTAGAGTTGAATCGGGAAATTTACTGTAGAAACAATAAGTTCCTTACAGTTTTAAAATGTATTTGAGCGTATTCATAATATGAATGAATCAAAAACATATGAAAAGACATCGCGACAGATTAATTATTGCGGAAAATGATGCATCGAAGTATAAATTAAATTCATAAATAAATGAATCTTATGATGCAAATAATATTATGACTATTACGTAAAACGGAGGAATAAATCATAGTATAGGTAGGTAGTGTTATAAATCGCTCGGATTACAATTTACAAGCATGTGAGCATTCGTATATCAATTTCACGGCGTTCCGAAAAAAATAAGCGTGCTTGCAATGAGAGAGGTAGAATGTACCAAGTTTTTATTAAAAACTCTAGATTTTAAGTTAAAAATTGCATTTTGGAATAAATTGCTTCTGAACGACACGGGTTGAGAATATATGTATATTACGCTCAGTATGTAGCGGCTGCGGCAATAGCAGAAGCAGCTGGACCATAATGCGTGTCGTGAAATGTGATTTTTTTCCGGAGAGAGGGAAAATGGAAAGAAAAAACTTTCCGTGTGTAAAAAACAGTGAAAATCCTCGGTGCGTAGTCCGGGTGGGTAGGCGAGGCCGCTAGGGTGAATGCAAGAGCGCGCGGATTGAAATCAGTTACAGTCGGGCGTAATATATTCCGTCGGTGTTTGAAGAGTTTTGCAGAGAAATGTGACGGACAGAAACGTAATTAATGATGCCCGGACTACGCCAATGATGATGCCGACGACGACAACGACGATGATGGTTGTGGTGGTAATAATCGTTACTAATAGGTACTAGAAGGGGTGTGTGTGTGTGTGAAGGGTGGGGGGGTAGTCGAGAACGAAGAAGGGTTGTTAGTCGGGTGAGCGGCGGTTGTCAGTTGCAGTGGTGGAACGAAACACAAAACCGTGTCCGGTTCAAATGCCGCCCTTGTGTGGGAGTCCGTGACAGAGATATTCGGCACGAGGAACACGAAAAATAAAAAACGAAACATGAAAATTTCTCCCAAGGGTAATATGTGGATTTACGCAGTAGAGTCAATCGTCGACCGTTAAGCTTTTTTTTATATCTAAGAGTTTAAACGGAATCCATGCTGGTGCAAAATAAAAAAATAAAACAATACAAAACATAGTAATATATTACAAACAATCCGGGGGTCGAATAGTAACGATAAGGCTTCCTTCCTTGCACTCATAAACGATGTGTCGTCGATCCTACAAAAAAAAATCAGGTCAATCGATCATCATAATATTGCATAGGTGTACAGTTAAACACACCGTGGCGACGACTGTGTACAGTGGTATTAAAATATTGTCGTACACCTACTTTGCAGGTGCGTCACACTAAAATAATTATATTCAATACACAAAACAAATATTTAAAAAAATATAATTCCGATTTTTCATCCATTGTATTGTATCTTGTATTTCCCGCATGTAACTATACCAAACAACATAATATCATTATAACCAACAAATGTAATTGATATAAATAATAACATTACCATTTCTATTGTCTAAATTTAAAACATATCTCTAATATATTCGTTGGCGCAATACATGTTAGTATATTGGTATTATATAGTAACTTCTTGCGTATTTGGAAGTGATTTGATTAGGACCGATTATTTGCACAAGACAATAGTAATTCTCGATGATGACATGCAATTATATTTGAAAAAGTGTGAAAAAATGCGCAACTTTGTTTTATGGTATTTCCTGTTAAAATAACGTGTTTGATTATTGGTGATTTTTGTTACTTTTATTTTGTTTTCTCCTTTTTTCAGAGAAGGGTATCGCTTTGGGAAAACATATTTGAAGGTATATTATAGTTTGGTGATAACTTGTTGGCAGAAATGAAATACAATAGAAATAGCAAATATAAGCCAGTTAAAAATAACTATGTAGGCTCCTTTGGTAGTAAACGGACACGCAATAGTCGCCGTTGGTCTTAAACAAACAAAGTCGTATCAAAAGTCCGGCTCAGCATAAAATTTGCTTCTGGACTACTTATGGTAGCTATATGTATTATTATTATTTATTTTATTTGTTCAAATAATCCCGTTTATTTGTATAATAAACCTATTGACCTGAAGTTTTCTTCTTCTGTGTAACTTTCAAAAACTCATAACCTAAAAAACCTCTTTTGACACAACGACCCGTAAAACTTTTCCGAAGGACGCCTAGTTAATAATTCTAAAATATATAGAGTTACATGCGTAAACATTTAATTAATAATAATAATTATAATAAAAGATAAGTGTCCAGGTTAATTAGTTGTATTATATTTTTCAATAATTTGTCTAATTTGTGAAATATACGATTTTTACTATTATTCAAATTTTTTTACACCCTAAATGATAATTTGTTTATTTACAAAATATGAAATGTAATGTATTGCACATTAGGCCAACGCCCGTCAAATATCAAAGTAAATAAATAAATATTCTTACCAAAAGTAAAACTGTTTGGGATGCATTTATTATTTAATTATTCTTTGAATAATATTTTTTATTGATATAAACAATAGAATTAATTGAAGTAATTAGGTAGTAACATCTGGTTGAAAAATAAAAAAATATAATAATATGTTGTAATTTCAGTAGGTACTTTTATAAAATAATTATTTGTTAGGTTAAAATATTAAATATACCTATTGTGAAAAAATATAATTAAAATATAGCCCTAAAAGATAATTTATTATTATAAAAAAACCATATTTTATTATAAATGTTAATTTTTATGCAGTTTGTTTTAATGTTGATTTGAAAACTCGTTGTAAAATGGGTATGTAACATATTGCTTCTGTTCGGAGATTCTCCCCTGCAGTATGTATAATTAGGCTACATGTATGCAAATTACGACAATCATTTGTATTTTCGTTAGGATTCACATATACTTGAGCACGTCGTTAAGTCCTTTAGCGCGGTCCAAAAGAAACGACTGTTGGGTATGACGAGAGAGGGAAAGCGTTGAATTTCAATTTTTGAACGGTTTTATGTCTAACAAAAACTGTTTATGTGTTTATTCTAAACGTGTCCAAAGGGTCGTACGATAAACCATGTGAGGGCAGTATAGCGCACGTTTATTTAATTGCCGATATAACTTTGTATGACCCAAACAACCCTCACCTCCATAACGTCCCCTCCAAAAAAGTTAATAGTAAATATTGATAGCTCTTTCCCAAATTTCTATGGCGATTATAATCTGTGAGGGTATCCCTAAACATATTATATACGTATACGTCAGGAATTAATGGCGTCGACACAAGTACTTAGTCCCCAAGTGCCAATGCGGTTTTCTTATATGCGTGTAGCTTGAGAGGAGGGGGGAAGGTCAAAACTTTGTATACACCAACTTTCGTTACTACTATCGCCATCCTTTGATCTATCCACAATTTCACACTATTTTAGAATTTGGCTTTGTACCAGCAGCAGATGAGTTAGGAATTAAAATTCGCGGTAAGAAAAAAGAACATTATATTCATTGTTGATAAAGTTTTCACACCTATAAAGATTTTTCAGACACTGTTTTTCGTTTCTTTTTCATACTCGTTTAAACGAGTCTTGTAGTTTGACCTATATTGAACATTAAGCAGTTTAAGTAAGAACAGAGGTGGTAAAATACTGATACCACCGAGCACAATAAAATCGGCTCAATGGCACGGAAACTGAATGATAACGTTTTCGGGGCACGGCAAGTAACTGGCGTCAGGAACTTTGGGGACCGGATTTCCTTTGTTTTCCGGTAGAAAAATAATGTTGAAAAAAAAACAAGAGGAGAGGAAAAAATATAATCATTGTTTAGTGAATATAAGAGAGACTAAATATGTGTTCACAGCATGGAAGAGATAATTTTTAGTTTCATAAAATTTTTGTAAAAGCTATCCCGATGTCCTTGGAGAATCTCTAAAATGTTAAATTATATTATATAACTAACTATAATATGTGTGTTTTCAATTGAAAGTAATCACTACCCACTTTTAATAAATTTACACGCTATTCTCGAGGGTGGTGAATATTTGCTACCAGAGGTGACTAAGGGTATGATACGGGAATTCATCAAATAATACTCAGAGTTGAATGTGGATTTACTGAACTCCTGTGAAATGAGAAAATATTGACCCTCTCAAATATGTTAAGTGAGGAAAATATAATTTATTCTTTATGTTTCCGTATTAAAATGCATTTAAGAATTGTAAAATGTATAATATATTAAACTACTACATATTAAAGTACATTATACATAAGTGAATATCATGCGTGTAACTTGTGGACTTTAGTTAGTTACTAAATACAATATGAATTATAATAACACACACATTGTAAAGATGTGAAAGATGTATTTATATTTAAAAATAATTGACAGAACGACATAATTATAAAATTAATAATCAATTTAAGTCGTATTAACCGTTAATTTTTCTTATTTTGTGTTGATTTATGTTTTGTATTTGAAATTAATAAATTTAAAATTTAACTTTCATAGTCAATAAATTAAAACTATAAATTAATGGTTTTGAGTATTTACAATAATTGCAATAATAATAATAACAATTGAAACCTAATACAATTTTTATTTATTTATAAAAGTAACATTAAATTTTATACTGTACCCATTCCTTACACATATTAATTTATAATTAAATAATAATTTTAAACTTACTGATACTCTTTAGGTTTTATGAAACTTCTCTTTGGCAATATAGGTACTATACAGGTAGGCAGCGGCGTAGATACGATTTTTTTCTGGGGGGGGGGGGGTTTTAA
>JACXSJ010000285.1:44102-84514 GCA_014851325.1 Pentalonia nigronervosa
AATAGAAGTGTAAACACTCGGATAATTTCTACAACTATATTATTATAAATAGTAATAATAATATACATGTTAATTTATACTAGTATTATTTAGTATAACTATTATTTAAAATTATAACCAATATAAAAAAAAAACATTTTGTTTTAATGATGGGGGGGGGGTGGAAACCCCTTACACCCCCCCCGTAACTACGCCACTGCAGGTAGGTAGTATAATAAGATATGAAAACATTTTAATGTGTGAATTGTTTTTCAATAATCATATTATTTTAACGCTTGCAGTATATATTACGGACATAGTTTTCAGTTCAAACGTTATTTGATAAAACATAAGATTTATGACAAAGTTCGATATTATTTTAAATTTAACACATTATTATTTCTAAACTGATAAATAAATGGTGCCATAACGTACAATTGAAATCCCCTTTGGAAAATTATGTTTTTGCGTTTATGGTTTCTAATTTATATTTTTGTTGCTATAGATTATATTCGTATACTTTAAGTTATTACGGCATGATCCCATTAAAAGTATACACCATTTTTGATAGTTCTTAATTTTTTCGTGCATATGTATATTTAATCTGTCCTTTTGGATTATGAAAATAATTTTGTTTAAACTTCTATTAATTTTTTGTCCTTTGTATATTTTAATCATATTCAACCTTAATCGCCAGACAAATATTTTGAACTAATGAAGTCGTCAGTTGAAAACGTATAAAATGGATAGATAACGAACGAGTTACACAAGTGAATTACATACTAGACCAGAAAGATTCTATCAATATCAGTATAATTATTTCTACACCGACAAAGGGTGGAATCTGTCAGTTTTTTTTTTTTTTTTGCTGTTGTTCATAATGACATTATGTTGTTTATTTGTTTTTGCCATATATGTCCTAAATACTTTTTCCTGACGAGGACTAAAGTTAACAAATGCCAGTATATCTATACACGTTTAAAAATAGTGTGGCCACAATTATGTATACAAAACTTCTATTAATCCATAATAAAAATGAATAATTTAATTTTGATTTTTGTAATTCTTCAAACGTCTGCTTCATTTTTGCAGTTATATTTAATTTATAGTTGAATTTTTAGAGAAATTTACTAAAGAAATTCTTGATTACATATAAAACTGTTTATACGATATTCGTAAAGATTTATAGATTAATATTTGATTGTACGTTTATAGTAAGTAATTTGATTAAAAACAATTATATATAATACTTCAAAATATATTATATTCCTATCGATTGTGCAAGTTTATTGCAAGTTACTCAAATTTTAAAATGTATACCTAATTATTTCATGCATTTTATGAAACTTTTTTTTCAATAAATTATAAGTACTAATATGTATACTAATATAAATTGCTTATCAGTACGTAATTGGCTTTAATTAGTTTTTTGGAGTATCCCTTAATTATATATTAAGTTACCATGAAACAATTGTTCAACATGTCTAAGTATAGTTATGGTATTCGAAGTGACTTTTGTATGTGTTATTTCTTAAATAATTTAGATTTTAACTTGCAACGAAATGCAAAGTTATACGCTTTCTCTTATATATATATATATATATATATATATTATTTTTAAAGTTCCTAAATCGCACAGGAAGTCACGATTTACATCCTCTTAAGAAAATTAAACCAATAAATTTTAAAAGTTAAACAACTTTTCTCTAGTACCTATCGTCCGTAAGCGTATTAGTGTGAAATATGAAAATAAAAAAATGAATGCCCCTCGGCAATAAACGAGGATCGTACTTTAAATGAAAATAATTTCTTTGTATAATAAATAATGAGTTATCAAAAGCACCTCTAGCAAATGGATTTTATGAATAATAATCGCTTAGTGTAGCACTGGTTACCTCCCAATGTAAATAAAAAATAATTCGATAATTTCATAATCAACCATTTGTATTACACATACACACACACAAACATAGGTTCTTCTATTACAAATAACGATTTTTCATCAATATTTATATGTATATTTTATATAATCAATTATATTTAGTGTACCTATAGTATTCTAATAAATTTATAACATAAATTGTTCTGATATTTCGGGAAATGTTTGAAATGGATCTGTTCACGTTTAAGAATCAAGTGTATGTATAAAATATTATATTGAATAAAAAATTGGCCTTCGTACAAATAATGTGTCAGTAGTTTAAACGTCGTCGGTCGGCCAACGAAGCAAAACTCGTGTACCGACGGCGGGTCGGAGCCGAAAATCGAACGGTTGAATGAATGTAGTCACACATTCAAAGTTTACCAAAACAAACATTTATTATAAAGTTTTATATTTTTTCTCCCCTTTAGCAGAGACTTTTGGCGCCATCGTCCACCACAGATTCTATGCCGCACACTCGAATTCACTCGGAAGGCTACAGGGCTGTATGCATTTTTCCTCTTGTATATATATATTATTATTTTTCTTCTTTTTGATTACAGCAACGACGTTGGATGTATTTTTTCGCCCGCCATCTCTTTGCTTTTCCTCAGCACGAGACTTTTCGGAAGTTTTTGACTCGTTTCACTTAACCTTTTAGTGGAAGTCAAAAGTTCTTATATAATATAATACATTATATAGATGTTTATAGTATCTCACGCTATTTGGCATTTAATTCTCGCCTCCTCCTTCTCAAACTTTTAAGCGTTATTTTTTTGCGTCCCATTCTTGAAAATAGATACAACTTGATAACCGCTGCCAGTCAGAACTGCTACAGCGCTCCTTCCTGTATAAAAGTGTTGTAAAAGCTTTTGTGAATGGTTGGTAATTCGCCAGGTGAAATAAAACTTAACGTGATATAATATTATATTATTATCATGTGGATGATTTAATGTCATCGAACTTTGTAAAATTTTGTATTTTATTTTCCCATTCTTCCTTACGAGGTTCGTTAATAAACTTGGTGATAGCGACATGACACGGCCGTGATTTATTAGTTGGGGCACTTTTGTAACCTCATTTGTCTACCGTTTATTTAGGATCTCATCCATTAGCCAATTACTGTGAACGGCTCTCTGGTGAGCGATGTATTATCTTCATAATATTGAGTTTACTGTCAAGTTATTCACGAATCGGTTTCTAGTAGAAATATATGTAGAAATATATATTTTTTACATTAATGTATATACTTAATACAAAATACAATATAAAACGTGTTAAAATTGCGTATTTGTTGAAATAAATAAGCCCAAAATTGAAACGGAAAAAGTATTCTTTTCATATTTAAGAATTTTGCAGAAGAAAATAAATTGATATAGTTTTATATTTAACGTTAATTCAATCGAAAAACATTTTTATACTATGCAAAACGTTTTACAACGAGAATCGTAACTATATAAGTATCTATTGAATGTATAGTTGTTTTCTGCAAAATGTATACCTACTGCATTTTGTAGATAAGTGTTAAATAAAAAAAAAAAATTAGTCCGTAGTCGATTTGTTTATTTCCGTTTATTTCATGTATAACACTCCTATGCAAGCGTAACTACTACTTTAGTCCAAATCGTTATCAAATAGTCACAAAAACACACAGGCAAACACTATATCTTTACAAAAAAAATTCAATCCACCAATTGATAATGTATTGAGAAATGGAATACCTGTACGAAGTATTATAAACTATAGAATAATATATTATTATATTATGCATAAATATTAATAACCACATAAAAATAGAGGGTTAAGAAATAAAGCCGTAAAAAAGACCCGATTCTTTATTATATTACTCATTTTACGCTACTGTAAATTATCGTATTATATTATTTAACAGCTAGTTGCGTGCTTAGAATTGCCGTGAAATACAAAGAATATACTTTAATGGAACTATTGAATTTTGTTAATGCTAATACTTCTGGTATCGTGTACATGTGTTTTTTATAAGATTGCACCAAGACATATTTTATAATATTGTTTCTCAATATTTAACGTTATCCATGTTTGTGTTTCAGATTGAAGACGCAATGTTAATGTTCGACAAACAAACAAATCGACACAGAGGTAAGTTTGGTTTATTTCACATATCTTATTATTATATTGTGTATAGGCAGGTAGGGACAAGAGAAATTGCTATACGTTAAGCGTTCATATATATATTTTGTTTTTTTGAGAATGGAATCCAAGAAATGATTTTTTTTATCACCGCAAAGGTTTTGGACAAAAAAAAAAATAAAATAAATGGGAAGGAAAAACGTCTACCAACAAATTTGTTGTGCGTTTGATTTATCGTCAGATTTACACAACCACGTCCGATTATTGGCCAACAAGAGCAGAAATTCGGTGAGAGAGAAAAAAATATTATATTTGCCACTGTGGGATAAGAAGAGGTGGTTGAATCATCGCTTGTGATAGTGTAGGCGTGGGTTGAGGTAAGAAAAAACGAATATACACCTACACACAGACACAGGAACTGACACAAACGCATACACACACACTCGCGCGTGCGACATTTTCTGTTTTGAAGGCTGGGGTTGAATAATGAGCATACGAGGGGAGCCCCCGTAAGGATGCCTATTAAGGGATGTTATACGAAGCGTCTCTAAGGGCGGCGCTAGCACCTATAAGAATTATGACGGGACTCCCAGTCTTCACGCGAGCTCGATGTTCGTCGCTTTATATAAATGACCTAATAGGGGAAAAAAGATAGAAGTAGAAGAAAATCCCTGTATATGACGTTAGATTTTTCACCCTCGTGGGGAAGGTGTCTACGGTTTGATGAAGTCCAAGTTAGAATGCTGCACGTCAAATATCATCTAACTTTATTAAAATGTCCACTGGCTATTTTTTTTTGAACCGATAACTAGCCGCTGAGTGGGCGAATTCGTGAACAAAATTAAATACACTCAATTTACATACTGCATAGTTCGCTATAAAACATTTGAAGTTTAAGTAACGGACTAATTTTACGTACCTAACTATAAATGCTAACTATATAGTTAATTTTAACGACGTGGTATTTAATTTGTTTCGTTGTAGATACATAATGATTATTAAATTTTACAAAAAAACGTATTTAGTATGGAATAATATAAAACGTTCGTGTGCTTTTAATTTATCTTTATTCTACATTTGAAAAACTAGGAAATATGATATCGAGTGTTTTAATAAACTAACTTAGTAAACTCTTGATATGTAAAAAATGTCAATTTAAATTTTGATGTTCTTTTCTTAAAAGTATTTGTTCATTCTCTTTTACCATTTGATTTAAAGTTTTGACTTATTGAAAATCACCCTTCTCTTATAAACTTTAAGCCCTACCAACAATAAGTTGTTTAAAACGAATTCAATTTATTCAATATCAGCTAAAATATTTTGATTTGATCTGATTTTTTAAACACAATTTCCCCCTGTGAAAATTATGAGAACTTTTTAACTGCCTTTTATTTGTTTGTGTATCATTTTTAAGTTCCTTAAACGTTTTTTTCCGTAAAAGAATGGAATATTATGAGTATTTCTTCTCTGTTTTTTGTGATTCCCTATAAATTATGTTGATTATACATTTTGGCGTGGATTCTTGGGATGAAAACGTAGTGGCCCGGGTGTGTCGGCGATAAATTACTGATTGAAAGAAAAGGAACTCGATCGGAGTTAATAGCCTTTTTAAGGAAAAAGCAATATTCTCGGGGCCGTATAATTCTTAGGGTGCATTGGTTATTATCTTCTTTCAGCAGCTCAGTCAATTCTGAGCCAATTTAATTCTCAACACTTGTGTATCTATATTTTTTATTTTCTTCTTATTTTTTTATGCTTATATTTATACATACAATACGAAAAAATAAAGGTGAATTTTAAAACGCAAAAAATATTTACGTGTGGGATATATTATTAATGTATGAATTTAAACGGTTGGGATTTTTTTCAAGCAATATACACCCGAGTTGGGGAAAAGTACTCTGATAAGTGATTATACCTATGTTGCGTATGTGAATGGATTTCGTTGGCAGTTGTAGTAAATGCGCTTCGCATTTAATTGGAATGAGTACTTTTCCATTTTCACTATTCGTTTTCGTCTGTGGATCGTAAATACGAAAACGAAGATTTGTGTAAGTGAAAACGCAGAAAGGATTTTTTTTAAAAAAAAAGAAAGAAATGGTGAGTGAGTGAGTGAGTGAGATAGAGTTGGGTGGGAGGGGAAATACTTAAGAAACTCACCAAGATTTGGCTAGATTTAAGGTTTAATTTCGGCTCTGTTTTCGGGATTAAACCATCTCAGTGCTTCACTCCGGAAAATTAGCTCATCTCCTCCTAAATCTCGTACCGTCGTATTAGTTCGAATACACACTTACCCCGATAGGAGGCTTTTAATTATTCTGGAACGAAACGACGTTTTTATGTCTAATAATACGGCCGTGACATGTTTTCTTTATGGTTTTTTTTCGTTTATCGTAAATCATTATGGTTATTATTATTATTAAAACATTCAAGTTTTAAATGGGTACCTATTATAATAATATCTGTATACGACGTTTATATTACTATAACGGTCTGGTTGCCTTTCTTTTTAGATGATGATAATAATAATAATTTTATCATAACCGACAGAAATGCGTTTGTGGTGTGAAATTAAATTAATATAAAAGATTGCTACGTGGGATGACCAAAAAAGTTTTGAGCGAAATAATATAATAGTCACACGAAAAATAACAATAAACATAATGTACGCGAAGAATATAATAAGTAATAATAATAATAATAATATAATATAAATTCATTTTTATTTTTTAATATAAAAGACACTGTATACGTATATATACTTATATATATAGCATAATATATAGCGCGTGGCTAGAGGGACAATCCGCACGATGGCAAAACGTCGGCGAGGGCGATACGGCCCGGGCCGGTCATTAGTCTTCAGCTGTCAACGGGGCCGGGGTCTACGCTTCGCTTCCACCTCTGCTGCCTTTACCACCGTTCTCCTTCGCTTTTTCCGAACCATAAACTGTACTATGGTAGAGCGAGAAGCAGTCGTGGCGGGTAAGAGAGAGAAGGTCTGCACCCCCTAAAGCATCGGTCGTTTTTGGTAAAAACCATAGGAATCGATACGGCGTGTGTATGCGTATATACACGTTAGCTATATACAGAGTGCGTGTATATCCTACGGCGGTACTGGAGGGTTGTGCTGAATTTCTTTTTACGGGAAACACCTCTTGGTTTCCCGCCGCTGACGCCAGAAAAGCGCATCGGTGGAACAGCGCGGGTATACGGTGGGAAAAATGTTTTGTTTCCCAAATCCGCTGGATGTTTGAGAACATTAAATATTTTAAATCTTCTATATCTTCATCACTTATCATTATTTGTTTTAAATATTTAATTTTTTTTTTTCAAAATTCCTTGTATTCTGTACGATATTGCCTGATTTACGATAAAAGACTTATACTGAAATCTGCATATAATTGTATAAGACGAAATACGGTACGACTACCTCTTTTACTTACGGTTTTTAACGAACATAACACGACGTAACACACAATATTATATTGTCATGCACGATATTAATTATTTATATAACATAGTATGCAACATCGGATACATCATATTATTATATACGACGGACGCCATTTCGAAATACTAGACATTTGTATTATGCAATATGTGCGACCATGTGTGTGATATTATTGCGATATTCGATCGTTCAATCGCTTTGCTTTTTTTGTTTTACTACTCACCGCGCAATAGTTTCAATAGTTTTGTGTAGTCCTACAACAATGGTATGTATTGACCGCTAGCCGCCAGGGAGTTGCTTCAGTACGGGATGAACAATATTTTCGTCATTTTTTGACTACTATATATAGACGGCTGACATTTTGTCCCATGATATTTTAGAGTACTGTTTTTGTTTTTTTTTTTTGTTACTAAAGCGATTCGTTCCTATGCGACACAAGAGTTCCATAACTAATTTCAATATTTCCGTACACCTAAATTTACTCGTAAAAGAACTACTCGCTCATCCCGATTACAGTTTTTTATATTATAATAGATAATATTTTTTCTCATCTAAAGTGCTTGTACTACAGTTTACATTAATTTATTAATTTTTTTTTTAAAAACGAGGGAAATTATATAATATAAAAATGAATAACTACATTTTTTTATTATTTTTTGTATTGTAGTCTGAACTTTTACAATATATATAATTTACTTATAAATGGAGCTCTGTAATGAAATTTAATCGTAGTTCATTAATACGACTTAGCATTTTAAATAAACTATCTGTCTGTCGGTTTCACAGTTTTCAATTTGTTCTGAATTTGAGCTATTTTACAATGGACTAGTTTTTATGTTTTTATTTATGGTTTAGTGATTTAATATAATATCAAAGTGATTTATATTTGATTATAACAAACAAAATACTTACAGTCTATGAAAACATAATTTGAGATCATTGAGTATAAATTATATCACTATATATATTTTATTGATGGAATCTATGGAATTTATTTATACTAATTACATTTGTCAATTAGCATATTGTCGAACGGACAATTACGGTTACTTACAGTTGACTTGCGGCAGTGACAATATCAATTTGCTGCACATGCCATTGTACCTACGCGTGTATTTGCACCGTACACGTGTGAGAGGGGTGGATTTATAGTAGATTAAAATGGAGTGGCCCTTTCAACATAAATTTGTTCAACAAGACCCCGAGCTCGTTCAGTCCGTATTTTATATTGCACGGCAAGAGCACCGTAAAACCCTTCCCAACCCCGCAGATCAATTATCTATCAGAGATTTATGTTTTTTTCTTCTTCTTATTTCCTCTATTCTTGTCCTTTTTATATCCGAGTGAAATATCCGTAATTCATCCTGTTAAAGGTATGGCGGGCGGGTTTTAAAAGTGATGTCGGTGGGAGTGGGAGGGGGTATTGATATGGTGAGATGGTGGCAGTGGTAGCGGTGGTTGTGAGTGGCGTTGTTAGGGTGGTGTGAGGGGGGAGGGGGTGCGAGGCTTGGATTGGCCGGCTCGGAGACGAAAAAATAAGATAAATGCATATCGGGCTACCGAAGCAGACGAAAGGGCAACGATTGAAAACGATTGTCTTATACACAAAGCGTCGTTTCAACTGCAAAAAGGAAACCCTCGACGATAATTTGACAGGCTACGTCTGGGCCAGGCATACAAAACGTGAAAGATTTTCGTATTCCGCGCCAATTAATCAATCCTCGATCCTCAATGTATACTCGACAGATATTTCGACGGGCGACCAGTGTTGTTTCCGTGATTAATATCTTCATCGGTCGCTCCTCCCCTACCAGAATACTCGTCGTTGCATCTTAACACAAACCGCTACTGATTTTATACCGACATTCTTATCCGCAGTGTACGTTGAGTGATTCACAGTTTTTTTTTTCTGTTTTTAGTGAATGAAAAAAAAAGTGCTTGTGCCCTGCAATCTTTGTTGTCATCGAATTGTATATAAATAATTTTTTTTTCTTAGAAATCGAGCACTACAAATAATCAGCATCATTGCAAAAAAACATCACGTTTTACCTATTTTGTTGAATATAATCCGAAAAAATATAGTCTATTCATATATTTAAACTATTCATCTGTTGATGCAGAGCCTCAAAATTTCAGTACAAATTATATTATGATAATATGAATATTATTTTATGCCTTATGAAATATGAATATAGTAGTTAGAATTAATTTTACACTTGAAAAGGTTTTTTTATATAGTTCGTTAGCTTTTCCAAGAAAGTGGATGTCGATTATCGAATGCTTTCGTGCAATATTTTATACATTATATATAATTTTACAAAGACGTGCAGCTTAGTATGATTTAATCATGCAATTTCGTTAATGTGAACAAACATTTTAATTGATTCGTTTACACTAAAGTTAATTATCCACACTTAATGGAGTCTGCCTTCCCTCGTTAGTGACTCGAAAACGCAATAATTAATATAGAATAGAGTAACTTTATAATTTCAATATAAAATATAAACGAATAATTATTATTATTTTAATCAAATAATTTATAATTATTAACAATATTTATGTACATTTACAATTAATAATTAATTTAATAGGCATTTTTGTTTAAATTTGGAAAATTGCTTAAATAAATCAAGGTATTCACACATGTCTAACGAGACAAACTTCTGTACCTACTTTTATTTGTTAATAGTTAATATTTATATTGTTCTTTATACGTTAAAACTTTAGTCTTATAAATATAAGACTTGAACATAATTTACCACTTGAAATGTAAATAATAAATAATCACCGAGACTTTACGGGTTTAAAAGGTTTAAAACCTTATAAATTGTTAATAAGCCATTTTCTTTTTAGTGTTTTAAAATAAAATAATAATAAACAGGATACAGTTGTCGTGAAAGTTATCTTTTTTGCACGAATAAATTGATTATTTGAATTCCTTCGTTGGTAGTTCTTTTTATTATCGTATTTATTTAGTATTTTTGCTTTCGTAACAAATTGACGTGTTGTGGAAAAGAATCGCGAACCATTTTTTTCTGTCTTAAATAACTTTTTACTAAATTCTATATCTTATTTCGTCGTATCGCGATGCAGGCTCAAATTGTTTAATGTAGTATGATTGTAAGGTGTCTAAATAGTGTTAATGGAAAATGTAATTGAAATTATTATTTTTTTTTTTTATATTATAAGTATTTTAAACACTGGTCTCGGTTCTTAAATGTTAAATATCTCATCATCAGATAAATTTTGTCACGAGAAAAATATTGAATTCATTTTAAATGTTTAATTTTTGTGTAGATTTGATCAATTTTCAAAGCAGTTAAGGAAAACATCAAACTATAGGTATTATATTTTCCAAGTTCAAAAGTCATGTTGTTTATGGATCGCGTGACGCTTATTATTACCGCGACTTACAAGTGCCTATGTATAATATTTATAGATATATTACAAGCGTGTAATGACCATCGAGTGTATAAGTGCGTACCTATACATCGTGGATTTAATTTTTGGTGATTTATTTGTTTTTCAAAAGAGTCATTATTATTCTCATTTCACATATTATACGTATATTATACGTAGCTCTATGTATATATTGAACATAAATAGTTTACGAAAACCAGAACAATAATAATAATAACTACATATACGAACTTTTACGACGCGCGCGATTATTATATAGTTTTGGCGGCGCTGTGGAGTCCTATTGGCGATGGCGTGGAATTAATTGTTTTTCTCCATATTATATATATGTGTGTGTGTACATGTAGGATTTCGCATTGTTGACTGTTTTGTTATACGAGTATGTATTAAGTATAATATAAATATATATATATATACACTGTCCACGTTTGGTCGGCGAGGTAATAAGTCGTTCGATATCTTATAATTTAATATATATATATATATATATATATATACGCGTTGTATAAGGTCGTTAATGAAATTAAATGAAACGTAATGTTGGGGTGGGAATGTAAGCGTATTGGAGAGATGGTTTTTGGGGTTGGAAAAGAATTCGGCTGTATCGCGACTATACCTACCTATATATTATATAATATATACAATTAATACCGGGCGGTGGGCACATAAATATCGCTTATGGTCTGCCGAGGCGTACGTCACACACAAGGGGCACACCCGCTGTTACTTATTAATGTTTTTCATCTACTACCGGTTTACCGATCCCCATCGCTCACTGCAATTCTCGGTCCCGCACCCTCACGCCGATCGTCCCGCGGGGTAACAGAGGAAAAGTCTCCGCTGCTGTTGCTAATAACCTCAAAATCGCTGAGGGAACAACAAGGAGAAAGTCAAACAACGAAATAGTTGCTAGATAATTTTACATGGGCGAATGAAACAACAAGAGTTTACAGAGTATTATAATATTCCTTTGCGCTTTTGTCCAATGTCAACACAGCCGAAACCGCTGTGGGCGCCTCTGGTCGGTCATGTCGCGCGGGGTGATGCAGGAAGGCGACCGTATAGAATTATTATTTATTATTATTATTATTATTATCATTATAAGCCTTACGAGACACATAATATCTATAATATTATTGTCCGGTGCAACCCCGTCTTAACCCGCGTCCCGCTGAGCAAATATAATATTATTATTATTATTTCGTATTTTAAAACGATTGCATTTTGGACCCGTTTTGGCTGCAATCAACGTGACTTAAGAGTACAGTGAGCAAATATCGAAGCGATGACATATTATTGTCATCTTTGCGATTGTTCGGCCTCGGCAAATTATCGAAGGACTGAAGAAACCGAATTTCCGTGAACACTCGAAGTCGCTATATTATTGTCAAAAACAAATTCCATCGACTATATTATACTATTATCAACAAAAATTAACGTTTTCACTATGTTCTCATTCGTTTGGATTTTTACTCAATAAGATGAGTGTTTAATGTGATGTCGTATCGGTGAAAGACGATGCCCGGTGATTATGCTCAAAATCAGTCCTTTATGGCTGTCGGTCGTCTGGATCTTGAAATTCCACAAACACTAAGATAAATCCATACGATTTGTTATCGCGATCGACTTAATAATATATTTCCGAAAAAATAATTCCACCATAT
This sequence comes from Pentalonia nigronervosa, assembly GCA_014851325.1. Lineage (NCBI taxonomy): Eukaryota > Metazoa > Arthropoda > Insecta > Hemiptera > Aphididae > Pentalonia > Pentalonia nigronervosa. Next base: position 56,650 of record JACXSJ010000285.1, read on the forward strand.
TTAATAATATAACAATAAAATAGACATGACTCGTGTTTAGAACAGACTCCATGTTTGGCCGACAGCATAATATTATGAAATTTGGTAATTTTCGATAAATCAATATAACAATGGCGGGGACACTTTACATCTGATAATAATACTACCACACTATAACGCATATACGTATATCACGAATGGACACGTCATATTATTATATTATATAGTTTCCAAAACAAGCGCATTAATATTATGTTGATTATATTATTATAATAGCCTTCAATGGAATATTCCGATTGCTGGCAAACATAATAATAATAATTATTATTATTAAGCGTACCCGTAATATTTCAATGACATTTTGCACAGAGATCAACCAATATTAATTAATATGACTATATCGTTTTGAAACTAATACATTTGTTTCGTTTTACGGAAAATTAGCGGTATTGCACATTCCATATTATAAATCTTGTTGTAGATAGTTCTTATCGCCAATAATCACGTGACGTTCGAGAAAAAGTTCGGGCGAACAGCCAGTTTGATAAAACACGTTAAGTCCCGTAAAGGGAGATAGCAATAATACGGCAAACGAGAGAAAAAGAAAATCACCGCCAAGAAATTGTTTTAATTAGGTTAGAGCAGTGGTGGCAAATAAATAGCAGCTATCTACACACACCTCTACCCACCGAAACCCCCAGCTGCGATAATTTCATTTTCGGCTCTTTAATTTATATATTTTTTGGCCATTATTACTTAATTTCTTTTTTATTTTTATTTTTTTTTTTACTTTATCCCACTACACCAGAAATAAAGTTCACCATTCCGGCGGTAGGTACTTAGTTTTATTTTTTTTTATAAATATAATATATATATTTTTTTTTTTTTTTAATTCATTCTACTTATTTATTCCAGACAAGACTCGGTGAAGTTTGTTTTTATTTGTTTTTTTTTCCGAGCCTAAGTCCAACGGCGCGGACGAATTTAATTAATGTATACGTCGTATTCGCATTGTTTGAACAACGCGCGCACATAATATTACTATACACTATTATTATAATATCCGAGCAAAGAGTTTGTGGAAATATTTAGCTAATTACGTCGCGCGTGCGTGTATTATTATATTATATAGTGTGCCGTCGCCGCCGCCATTCAAATACTCGCGCCGTACGAGTCGTCATCGCCGCCGTCGCCGTCGTCGTTGTTGTTGGATAAAGCGCATAGGTAGAGTCGACTTTTTTAACCGTGTGTTTTTTAGAGATAACCGTCTGACTGCGTGCGTGCGTTAGTAACAATTAAACACAATGGAAACCCATCACCGGCTGTGGCGGTAAAATGATTATGTGTGTGCGAGTGCTTTAGTGTGTGCGTGTTGTCTGCGTGTGGAAATCCGTAGATGGCGACGATGACAGAACGTACGCACCATTTACTGACAGACATACACACACACACACACACACACACACACACACTAGACCGAAACTACTCTGTTTTGGAACACGCGTTCTCCATTATCACAGACGCTTCTTGTTTTCGCAGATATGACGAAAAGCGTATTCGTATGCACACACACACACTCACACACGTTAGTCCATTAGAGGTTGTTGACACAACGCGAGATCGTTACTACACGGCATCCACCCTCCACACATATACGCACATAGATTCCTCTCCGTCAGTGGCGACGTGTGCATATATAAATCTGTTTATAAAAAACCTTTTTTTTCTTCTATTTTTCGACGTGTCGTTCATATTATCTGGCTGTTTTTCTATTTTTTTTCGTACCCCTTTCCACCTCTTATCGAACGCTGTGGGCCAACCCGATTTTCGTTTTCCTTCGGCCTGCTGCACGCGGTACAATAATATTCAATAATGTCGCCGTTCTTCCGTACGCGACAGAAACGCTTACGAGACGACCGAAACGAAAACGAAAAAAATATTACGAAATCGCTGTTTTTATATATTGCGCGCAATACTTTTGTCTCGGACACATGGGCAACACAGAGGGAGGAACAAAATATAACGGGTCGGACACACAACAAAACAAATGTGCGGGAGCGGCGAAACGAAATAATAATAATAATAATAATAATAATAGTGATAGTAATAATAATAAAAGAAACAAACCTAAAGCCATTATTTAGAATCGTCCGGGCGCAAGCTCTTGTGTATTCTGGTTATTTTTTACACGCTCGAGTGTTTTGTGCGTGTGCGTGCGTTTTCAGCGCAACGGCTTAGCAGCTGCTCGCCCCCTACCCCTTTACGGTCCACCCTCTCATCGTTCGTCCGGACGCCGAAAACCATCGTCCCTTATAACTACTACCGCGCACACCACTTTTCTGGTCAAATGGATTTGCGGCCGTTAGGGAAAACGGTATATATACCATCACTGGCGGTACCTCCACTCGCGTGTATGCCGCGTAGGTATAAATATGTATATAATATATATAACATTTGGGGACTGTAGATAAATCACGACCTCGTTCCACGTGTACAATACGCGCGCACACCCGGCTGTAATATTATATATTACCTATTTACATGTTATTTACTATAATAATTATTATTACATTCGCGCACGAGACTGACAGACCTATAGCTCATATTAAATCCGGTCATAATATTGTTTTTTTCCCCGATTATTGTATAATAATATTATGCAGATATAGTTTAGGAATATAGTTTATGCAGGTTATTATTCACACGATCCGGTTACGGGTTAGGTTGAAAAGTCTTCCGGTGTTCACGTATTTCACGTAGGTACACCAACCTATATTTGACCATGATGATGATGATGTTTATTCCATGATCATATTATGTATACAATTCGTTAATCATACTGTCATCGCGATCGCTCATTCCTGGTGAATGCCAAATATTATCACACCGTGGACGGTCTCGACCAGGTATATCCGCGACGACCGATAAAAGATTTCACGCGGGTGACGGCGATGAGTAGGTACCTTTATTACGATCAACTCGTTTACTGACGATTTTCACATAATATTACGCACTCTCAAACGCGTGCTTTTTTGTCGTCTGTACTACCCAACCGTAACATAATATGGCGATAATCATTTTGATCACCTCCTCCCATCCCAACCCAATCCGTACCCAATACTACAAGAGTATTACACGAAGTTTCGCCTACTGCAGCCTTGCGATAACACACGCATTACGGACTAAAGACACGCGCGCGGACGGTGCAGCGGCTGTGTTTGGGGAGAGTGGTCCTTATCCTCAGTGCGATATAATATATACATAGTGTAGTCGAAAGTAACAGCCGAACGATAGGTACACGGAAAAACCATTTGGCCAATGGGAGAAATTGACAGATGTTTATACGCGTAATCCATTTCACTGTATTGTTGTGTGTACTATTATACACATAGCGCGCACCACCATCACTACCCCCTCCCCCCCCCGTCACTCCGCGAGTATGATTTACATCCACCGCTATTGACGGTTTGACGTCATCGTCGACACTATATGTATGTAGTTCTACAACAAATGCACGGCATTGCAGTATACGACCCCGAATCTCTTTGGATAACGAAATAACGAATTAATACTAATTTCACGCCCGAGATGTTATTTTAAAATAGCGCAGAGCCCGATCGGCAACCACATAATATTATGTATATCATATTATACTATTATGCATAATAATCAAATATTACAATATATTATGTCGTGCTCGAGTCACGACAAGCGGAGCGTATCGGTATAATACTGCACGGTCGTTTGTATTGCGTACATTTGTACTCAAAGTATAAAACCGCCGTCGAATGAGACGACGATACTCTCGTGCGGAAATACGTTTAAGGAGAAAAAAAAATAAATATAACGAATATAACATTTCATACCGTTTATATGTTTCCGGGCGGAGGTGTGCGAGTATAAAGTGTGTGCAATGCTGGAAATGAAATTGTGCGTTTAAATATAATAATATTATATTATATATTATGCACGATACAAATATAGGGAAGTTTTATTACAAAACATTATAAGAAATGCGACGCTGTTGGACGAACGGGCGTACTCATCTCGTTGGAGCGCGTGGGGGAAGGCTGCACAGGGACGGGCGTGGTCGGAGAAGAAGATGTGCTCGATGGTATGGGTCGCGGGTCGTATGAGCCGCAGTTGGGTTTTCCCGTGTGAGCGGAGACAAAGATCACAGAGACATCGGGCCAAAACGATTTACAGCCCGTGGGAGAGGACTGAGACAGAACGAGAGGGGCAGCAGCCGCCCCGCCGCCGCTCTTGCCGACGGATTACATTTGGCAACGGGACAAGACGCGCGAGGGGCTCGGCCCGTTGTGCCATCAAATTCGTGGAAAATTGCCAACCGCGTAATATGAACGGCGAAATTACCGGAAAATCCCATTTCCGCGTTTGTTGTATACAAACGCGAGGTAAAGGTTTTTCTTTCTTTTTTCCCAGTCGCTCATGCGCCCCGCCACGCTTTTCCTTTAAAATGTCAGATGACAATAATCGTAATGTCATCAAGCACATCGTAATATCATTATTATAGCCTTTAAAACACGCTGCGAATACCTAATATCGAAATATTTTCAACTTGGTCAAAATATAGTTGGCGTATTATAATCCTATAGTACATTATTATTATTATTTTAATAATATGACGCTGCCGAATTCATGATTAGTAGATCTTTCGTCTACTCCAATCGAACTGGACTGGCCGGCGGCCCCTACAGCTTTAACATTTACCCTCGTCGCAGTCAATGTATATTATATACGGCGTAATATATTATAATATACCGCATTAAACGGCGATTACCGCGGTCGGTTGCTCGTCTGTAGAGGATGGTTAGTCGAGATAAACGTGCGGCCAAATATTTGCGCGCCAAGGCGTCGCTGAGCGCAATAACAAGAAGTACGCACTGCTCCTATATACGGACGATAAGACTATATATAATATACCTATGCATAATATATTTACACGGGTAAGACCACTCAAACGACCGGTTGGTCCGATTAAACGGGAACGCGGTATACCGGCCGAGTATACCTATAACTAGGTAGGTAGTGTAAGTAAGTACACGGTCGTGGTAGTTATTGTTATTAACGCATAATAATTACTGCAATGAAATATCATCGAACCGCGCTCTACCGCTTAAAGCTTGTTCACTCGCCGCTTTCCGTTTATAATGTTTATTACTTCCGACACGCTGCAATGATATATCTATGTCCTATATATATTATTATATATACGCGGATATCGTGTTCGCTAAAGTTATACCTACAGCCATATGTACCCACTTCGTGTTTACGCGTCGGTTGTGCAGGGTATCCGGGAACCTCCGTTTGCGGTACTTGCATAACATTTTTAATTATTTATAAAAGCTGAAGGCTGTTTAAATATCATGTTATGCGGTATCCGTGTACGTGAATAATTTAAAAGAATCGTCGCAGTACCGAAGCGTTTCTGTTGATAAAAATGCGTGTAACCATCGTTTAATTTAAAAACCGTATGAGTACAAGAATGTTAAACGTCATCCCCGTCTCTATATAAACAACAATAAAAATAATATAAAATTATTTGTATTAATATTAAATTACTGCAATGGAGTTCAAACAGAAAATATCTTATCGTTATTGAATTGTTACGGTCGTGTTGTACAGGACACAATTAATTTGTGCGTTGCGCCGTTCAAACGCCGCCGCCAACTGCTGTGCCACTGATGAATAGGGAAACGAAAAAAAAAAAATTAAAACTATCCAAATGGTCGAGAAGGTATGTTAATATGTATAATACAATGAACATACGGCGTGTGTGCATGTTGTGTGCATGTGTGTATGTGAGAGAAAAAGAAGACGAATGGGACAGTCTCGTGTGCATAGTCACTGCGGCATTCGGACCCGGCGCGGCGGAGGGCGAGAAAACTCAAACCGATATATTGTTGTTGTACGGTGGTTTTTAAGGGTGTATAAATAATGTGTGTGTTGGAAACGTCAATAAGCTCGGGAGCGGCCGTTTCTTTGCCGAGAACTCAGTTAGCAGAAGCGATGTCGGCGACGGTGAAGCGGAGAGGGGGGTCAATATTATTTCGTGTGCATGCTTAAACTCAATTTCGCCCGAGTCGTAATATGGGCGTTGCCCCGCTGCCGAAACCATTACTTATTTTAATCCCGGTTGAAAAATCGGTAATCGTTTTTCACCCGCGGTGCGTAGATACTTACCTATATATACGTGTATTATATGGATTTCGCCGGATACCGCCGTCAGATATTACTTTCGCCGATTGTATATTTAATAACGTTTTTTTTTTCTTTTGTTATTTAATAATTATTATACTCGTCGTGCGCGTCCGGAGTCGTAAAAAAAGTACAAGTCGACAGCACGGAACAATATTATTTCTTACTGCCGCAAGAATATTACGGTGTACCTATGACCCTGTATTAGCAAAGCCATCAGCCCCCGGCTCCGCGCACCGCTGCGGGGTGGCCTTCTCTGAAACGTCATAGTTATTTTGTAAAACTTTCCAAACGGTTTTCCCGGAAGGTAGCACGACCCTGGATCGTACGCGAAGTTTCTACTGCGACCTCGCTGTTTAAAATATACAGATTTGTGTTCTCTTGTTTTCCGTTGGCACACCGATCGTTTTTTATTTATTTATTTATTTTTTTTTTTTTTTTGACAACGGTACTACGTTGAGCCTTACCGGACGTCATGTTTACGTACGTTATATACACTGCCAAAAATGATGTATATGTCGCGTAGATTTGCTTACAGATACAGTATTTTTTTGTCTGAAAAGCGTAACGAGAAAAAATGACGTCAAAAAAATTTCATTGTATTTTCGGTATTTCATTAAATGTTATCTATCGTCCGCACCGGACACACTTTTAGTTGTCAAAACTCCTCAAGGACGTTGTATATATTCAGGAAAAAATATCGTTTCGTGGGAATGAAATACAAAATGCACCCTTCTTACCAAAAAGATATCTATGTATGTATATATATACCGATATATTTGTATAGAGAGGAGAGAAAGTAAGAGAGAGGGACAAAGGCAGTGAGGTTCGAATGACGACAGCTGCAAGTATCGTTTCATTTGAAAAAATAAATTGAATTATGTCAATTTAACGTCATTTGCAGACAATACAGACTTTTTGCAATATCTCAATGACATTTCATGATATAATTGCAATTCGGAGTTTACCGTAAAACGTAATCTTATTAGATAAAAAAATATTTGTTTTCTTGTTATTGTCAATGCGATTCATTCATAGGTATTTAATTCATTTTTGCCAGTAGATATTATTTTAGCGTAAAACGATTGAACATCGATGAATAATTTCAATATAATAATATTATAGTATGAATGAATCACAATAATTTCAGTATATTATGATGTCACTTCGTAATCAATATTAACTATTTAATCGTGAATTGAATACATACTAAATTAAACCACAATATAAATTATATCACTAAACATATTTATAATAATTACAAATAATAATATTATACAAGTTAAATTTAAATACAAAATTCTTAATTAATAACCATCGGAAGTTTTACACGTATACCTACTAAATTTCCAAGTCAAATAGAGTAGATATATGCAAAATACGTTATCGTGTTGATGTAGTCATGATTTATGAACAGTTGTCTCAAAACTTAAAGCCTGAGATTATATCATCTATAATAAAAGGGTGGTAAGTGAAAGTGCTACTGAAAATTTAAACGTTTATTTGACCTACATACAGAAAAAGTTATAACACGAGTAAGACTAGTCTAGTTAAATATAAATAAGTAGTGAGAAATCCATTATATACGTCTATTTCTTTCATTAATATTATTGTTTTACTATTTTCCAATTTAATCGAATACATAATTTTTATAATATAGTATAATCGAATAAATATATTTATTTTTAAGTAAAACCAATAAATTTAATATATATATACATAATACGTTTTATTAAGATTTACTTTACTGAGTTATAAAACTCATAAGAATGTCATTTATCTTGAAATTCAATAAGACGCCTATAGTCGTATCAATATTACAATGGTCGAAGATGATTTTCCTCACCGCTAATTATTCAAGTAAATATAATACTTAGTGAATTAATAATATAAATAATTTTAATTGGTAACCTGGGAAATTAATTATAATATATAATATCAATTAGTGGTAATTGGCGAACGAAAGATATTTGATAAGGTTGCAAAGGATACATAAGGATTCCCATATTTCCTTATTTTTTTAGTTATTATGTATTTATCTATAATATTTACTTAAAAGTTAAAAACAAATTATTAATACAATAGTAAAATAATGTAAAAATCTAGGTAGTTTAATTGACACATAATGTTTTTTCTTTAAATTTTTCTTTAATTGTGGAAAATGGAAATTTTTATTTCTAAGATATTATTCAATTGATTTCTCGATGGTTGCAACAATATTATTTGCTTATCTTATTATATTTTGTATAGGGTAAACGTGTAAGTACCCAAAACAAAAGAAACAGATTTTATTTAAATTCGAAAAAGAACTAATTTTATGTAATTATGGGATTATTTTTATTTTAGTAACTGTTTTATATCAAAAAAGTATTAACTTAAATAAATTTAATGATATTACAATGCAGTTAAAGTATTTTTTTTACTGTATAAAATATGTATGATACAATTTATTAGCCATCATATAATTTAACAAATTCAAACAATTAATTGTACATTTTCTGTCTCATTATTTATAATGTTGTTATTTATTCCAACTGTGTAAAATTTATGGTTTTTTTAACAGAAATTTCATAGAACTATAGTTTGCGGTTTAAGACTATACAAATCTTAAGACAATGTATCAAAAAAAAAAAATGAATAAATAAAAGAAAATATGATTGAAATATAATTAATTTAATATTATATGTTAAGTATAATGTATATTCGAACGAAATATCGTCATAATTTTTCGATAAATGCACATTTACATAAAAACTGATCCATATATCCTTATGCCCATTATCCATATTATATTATGTTAAACGGATGGTACCTACTACTTACTTATTTACATATCTGCGTATAATAATAATAATAATGTGCCGACTGTTTGCCAAAAACCCCTACTTTAGGCTTAGAGGCGCATATGCTGGAAAACTGTCGGTTCCTCGGGACACGCAAAAGAATCGGAGTGATGGATAGCGGGTAGGGCACTTATATCGGTGCACTGGGCCAGCTTGGTGAAGGGGATGATAATTATTACTCGGCCGTTTGGATGGATGCTAAGTGAATGAGTCACAGAGTGGGCTTCACGAAAGGAGGTTCGCGATATCTCGCGTCCGGTCCGCTTTAGCTTCCGGAGCTTCGTAGGTACCTATAACATTGAGAGTCACTAAATGAAATCGTAACAATAAATACGAAAAACTCAGATCGTTTCACCCGAATAAGAAAAATAAAACAAACGTTCTCAGACTAAAAATAAATGTAAACTAAAGTATATAGAACGATTGGAGAAATGCTTTTGGATAGATTTCAGTCGATTTCGGAAAAGTGTTTTAGTACTCTCATACAACCCTACTGCCAATGTGATATATATATATATACTATCGTCTATAAAGCGTTCAACGTGTTATTTTACGTTTGTATTTTTTTCTCACGGTCAATAAATTGTTGTCGTTGTCCGTTGCTGCTATTGTTTTTGTCATCATCATCACTGTTGTATGTGTTATAAACGCATAATATAAATAAGTATGCGGTTTTTTTTAATGACTAAATTGACTTAGACCTAAATGGTTAAAATAATTGTTATTTGGAAATCACGTGTGTTATAATATCGTTTTCTATATTGATGTTGCAGTTGAAACTGATTTGTTTTAAAACTTCTCAAGAATTCAATAAGATAATTTTCTCGAACTCTTAGCATTCTGTACCATGTCTGTTCGACTTACACGATAACAAAAATGAAACATAAAAAAAAAAATGTTTATTTTCATTCATATTATTCTTAATTTGTAAAATTCAGCAGACATATTATAACATATTATGATTTTGCAGTCATTGTGTAAAATCGTATAATATTTCGTTACTAGAAAACATACATATTTAGTAAACACGAGACTATTATCTTTATCAAATCATAAAAAGTTAAAAGTGATTAATGTTATACATTATACGTTCATATTATTATGCCTACAGCCATTATACAAATCGATTTTTTTGTTTTATACAAACTCTGCATGTTTTTCCTTGGAGCAAGGCATTTGCGTGAAATACTAATAACAAATTAAAAAATTAAAAATATTTATACGATAAAATGAACCGAAAACCGATTAATTTAAATTTTTTGAAGGTATTTGTCAGAAATTAAGAAGAAGAAAAAATGATACAAATTGATAGATCAGTCATGAAAGTAATCCGATTAAATTGAATAAATGTGTGTAACCGTAGAAGTATATATTTGAAGTATTTGAATAAATAAGTTTTGTACATTAGTAACACAATCATAATTATACTATATGGATTTAAAGAGAGAAATAAGACCTGTGGCGCTCGTTGTCTAATTTCATTTCGTTTTTAGATTAAAAATCGTCTACATAAAATAAAACGCAATAGTTCGGTTGGACAAAAGATGAGAGAGGAAAAGAAACGAAAAGAGTACAGACGAAAAATTGCCTTCGTAAAAGGAAATCTGAAAAAGAAAACATTTGGATGACCTCCTCCCAGTGTGACGGGAACTTGGGGCGGACCGTTCGTATGTAACGGAACACAACATATACGTGATTGCTTGCGGGGGAGGAGGTAGCGCAATTTCTGGAATTCGTTTAAATGGTTTTGTGGAATTCCAGGTCTGGGGCCAACCCAACATTCATTTATATATGCCGTGCGCGCGCGTTTTCGCGTTTTCGACGAATATACGTACACGTGACGCTTCTCTATAAAAAAAAAAAAAAACAAGAGCCGTAATTTAACGGCGCGCGTGAGACGACTGCCTTTTAGTTATTGTTGGGGTGGTTTTTCATTTTCATTTTTTTTTATCGTAGCTGCAATACCTGGACCGCTGAATATTCGGGTTTTTTTTTGTTGAAGTTAATGCAACGCCACGTCGGTCGTCGGTATATGGGCCCGCCGACACGCAGAGAAAACAATCGTAAAATCAAATCGCAGGTGGTTCGTTCGTAGATATTCGCATTGGATCGATGGTCGCCCGAACGGACGGATTAATAAACCGCGCGGCCGTCGTATGCATAAAAAATCGACCGATTCCGCAAACCTTAATTCCGACTTTGTAGCCGCGTGCATCTCTGAATATTTAATTCGGTTTATGCTCTTATACCGTGTTTATTTCTGTTTTATTTTTTTTTTTTTTACGATGAACGTTTTTCGTATCACACCGGGAACGTTTTATTTCAATATATATATATATATTCCGCGTGTATATTATTATTTCCTCTCGTATTTATATAAACCTTACAGACTCTATAAAACACAAACCCCCCACGTTCCTTGTCATCTTCACCAGAAAAGCCAATAAAAACCTCTGTCACCCGCTGCGCCCTTTCCGCACTAAACTGCCAAAGTCGCTCTCTTAACGCCTCGTCGTGCAACTGACATCCACAACTTTGATTCTTACTCCTAAATAATTGCCCTAACACTGCGTTTTCGCCCCTTATCTTTTTGATGGCATTATAAAACCAGAAAAAAAAAAACATAAAATATAAATGCATAAATCAACAATCTACCACGATACACTCAAATAGTTGCTCGTCGCATTGTGAAATTATACATCCGTTGCACCGCGATTACTTAATATTTTTCATTTTTATACTTTTTAATATTATAATTTTTTTCTTAATCTGTGATCGATTTGGAATGTGGTGGGAAGTTACTTAACCATCCCAATTCTATTTTAATGTTTATTTTTCATCTATCCACTCATTCTTTCCAAATTAACGCGCCATACTGCTTCTATGAAAATGTTTAATTACAAATCATAATAACGGGCATTATTATATTATGCAATGAGTTTTTCATAAAATCAATAAACTACAATATTATATTATGGTTTTTAATAAGCAAAGTATATAATTTTCTTCTCAGCGTTTTTTTTTTCTATGTTGAATTGTTATAAATCCATAATGTTCTTAAATGATTTATACAGCTCTATTTTTATAGCACTATAATAACGAACGCCGTGAGTTTAAATTCGTCAATTTAATAATAGAATACGAAACGCGTATATAGTTATTACTTTGAAGTATTTTGTTTTACATTTATTTTTTTATCACGATTTCACACATTTTGCAGAGCCGTGTTCACCGAGCATTTACACCGACATAATCGTTGTATCTATCGTTTCCCTCGTTCTGTTTAATGGGATATTGTACACAAACACTCGTTTTATCGCCGAACTGTTCGATTCTGCACTTCTAAACACGTCTCATATTGTTATGATGCGCACGTCGTGTTTCATGAGCATTACGATAAACGCAACAAAATATAAGTGAAACGGAATTTCGACATTCGCGCGTGCACCTCTACCTAATATTATTATAATATGCCTACCTACTTTAGTGCACATTATCAGAGCCCTGCGCATTATTATAACATATTACATTTGGTGTCAGTGGTTGTTGTTCCGAAAATGGTGTGTCTACTGCAGCTGCATAAATATAAATAAATATACATATAATCATGTGTGTTATGTGTGCGCGTAGACCTTCAGATGATATAACACGTCTTATATGCATCCCGCGTCTTCTCGAAAAGGTTTTAAAACACCCTTCGCGTACGAACACTGACATTTTACACACACACATACACACATATTGTGTACATACCCTCTAGAGTAATATACATATATGGTGTACGTCTCGCGTCCCGTTACCCTTCTTCGACGGAATATCTCTAATTGGGCCATACGAATGTAAAACACGGACTCGGCACGCCGAGCATTCATCCGGCCGTTATTTAAATTGCCCGACTGTACACTGCACGCGTGCGTTTAACGATGAATCCGTTTGAAGGGGTAGTGGCGGCGGTATAGGAGAGGAGGGCATTTGCGATGACGGTGCGGTCGTAAAGGATATATAATATTTAATACACGCATATACCTATAGGTATAATGAAAATGGGATGGTGTACGTCGCATCATTTCGGTATTACAGCTACTACAGGTATACACACACATATATAATTATACATAGGTATAATACGCTAACCTGAAAGGCGATATTATAGTAGCTGTATGATAATATATACATGATAGACACACGCGCGTTCGCATATTATAGCTGCAATGTTTTATTTAAAAGGTTACGATTAAAAACATGGTCGTCGACAACTATGATATACATATTATATATATATAAATATATATATAGGTACGGCCACGTTTACAACGCCATCAACTACCTATATAACAATATAATATAGTACATATACGTTTATTAAACATACAACGGTCTCGGGGTAGAAATAATAATTATCACGCACACGCGTTCCGGCACGAAAGGCCGTCGCCGCCGCCCCCTAAATAAGCACTCTGGACTTCTCCAAAAAAAATTGGCCCGCGTGCGGCCAAACGATGTGCGGTGGGTGGGGTTGAGAAGGGATGGCGGAAGACACAGGGCGCGTGTTATCGTCGTTTCCGGGGGACCCGAATGTTCGTGCCGTAACACGTTCGCGTTTCCGAAATCTTTACCGTGACCGACGCAGTAGTGGTATATGCATAATATATTATAGATGTATCGTATTAATTTGTAATAATATATGCACCTTTGCAGTGCATAATATAATAATATATCATATATTATTATGTATATTATACGAGTAACGACCGGATTCGCCCGCGAACCCTTTACAAAGTATCGATAATATTATTATTATTATTGCGGGTGTCCGTTACAGTTGTGTGCCCGTGATTGTATAAGTCAGTCGAGTATCTCTTGTGATAGTGGTGGTGGTTGCTTGGGGGGGGGGATTATTTTCACTCGGAAACCCACGCCATTTTTGCCGAGAAATTAAAAACGTCCGGCGCGCATTATATTCTAATGTTGCAATATCGTAGTCGTGCATTTTTACTGCAGTTTACCAATTTTTAAAAATATATCTATAAATGCGGTGGTTATGTTATGCACACTCCACGTAAAATATCTAAATTTACATGTTACCAGTGCATTTGGGTGAAAAATCACATTGTACCTTATTTTATGAATAATGCCTGTAAAACTACAGAAGCGTTGTATGCGGTACACGAATGTATACATGCTTGCCATTGATATTCTCAACTAAAATCCAAAATGATTATATGATTAGTATTGTACAACGCATATGACCTAGATTAAACCAAAAAACCACTAATTGGTTTGTACAAAAAAATAAATAAATATGATAATATACATTTCATATTTATTATTCGATTCATTGAGTTTAAAAGCTTCATGTCGACCGATGAGAAATCACACACAAGTACAATTTGTTTTCACCCATGAAGTATTATTATGAAACAGAAAGTGAATGTATACTATTAATAGATATCTTGCTATATCATTATTGACTAAGTGACTCGAGTAGCGTGTTATATACTTGATCTATTTCCTTCTTGTCGTTATACAGATTATTATAAAAAATACGGGAATGCATACCACGAATATACCATCACGGCTTGTACAATAATAAAATAACTTTTTGAAAATTCTCTACTTATGGGCCTTCGACGTCTATGTTGAATTTCGTACGTTCTTAAAGGACATTGTTGTCCACTTATTATCGCTCACCACAGCCTCCACCACCACAGCCACCTTCACTACTTACCTTTCTAAGCGTTAAACGTTCTCGTTAAAACCGCGAGCGTAGTTGCACCCATTGTCCCGAACGGTTAATTCTTGGACTTTTATTACCACGACCGCGACACAGGTTCTATACCTATATTTACGCGCCAGTAGTTTATTTTCATCAGTTCGGGCGATTAATCGGCGTCGTTTACCTCCCGTATAGAATCTCTCGAATAATCGTCCGTCCGGTCCGTTTCATCCCCTATTCTACACCTACCCCGTCCACTCGCACTTAACCGAACACAATGATGGACCACCGCCACTTTCTCAAACACCGCCTAAGATGCTTAAACTCGGCGTGCGACAGTCCTCAGACTGTGTTTTATAAATACGCATAGGTACCTAATAACGCTTGCCCGTATAATATAGTGCAGGTGATTTTTTTTTATCGTGAAACACTTCTTTCTTCGTACTTTGTATAATAATCGTTTTGTCAGTCGATTTTGAGTGTATATCGTGCCGAACGCTCGTTACCCTTAACGCGTTTGCAAACAAATTAAAATAAAAACGTACACAAATTCACCGAGAACATCTCTGCACGAGTCTCGCATTAAAAAAAATTGTTTTAGTAAATAATTCCCCTCTATGGATGCATTTAGACTCGGTGCCACCACGTAATATTATTTTATGTAAAAAGTAATCATAATTATTATTTTAGTAAAATAAAATCTTTGTTTATCGTTGACGGACGTTTGGTATTGTAATATTTAATATCGTAGGCATAATAAAGTGTTCATTGAAAATTTCCTATATTTTATAAAAATTATCGAAAACTATTTATTATTTTGAATTTTAACTTGTTGGTTTTATGAAAATTCATATCATAATAAATACTGAAAAATATATTTTTTCATTGAGACATGTGTAATATAATTATTTATGGATTTAGTATACGAACATGAATACATTATGCATAAAATATTAGGTTTTATTATTTAACAATTATTTGTTACAAATTGTTATCTAGGCAGTAATTAATAATATATATACGTTTACCAATGAACGATAACGGTGTAATGTAATTTACATAATATATTATAATATTATTTCGAGTTATGCACATAATATTATTCATCATACACGTTTGACCTATATAATAGTATTATTATTGTTGTGAATAAAATGTAATTTTATTGGGTTTATATTCAAAATGTATATTTAAGTCAATTTTTAGTTACCTGAAAAAAAAATTAAGGACATAATATTTTGTTATACTTAAGACTTAATGCTGTAAATTATGTACTTACGGTTAACAACTTTTTAGTTTCTCTAGTATTGTTAGTTAGTAAATTTAAAAAAAAGAAAAAATGAAGTTCTTAGCCATGGAATCAACGGCTGGTTGAGTCCTGTGTTTCTAGTACATAATTTTCCGTTCACGTCTACGGAAGAAATTCTTGCTTCAGTAATGGGAAAAGTATAATATTGAAAGAAACTTACACTTCATATTTTTTTGCACCGTTCGAAAGCCCCTGAGAATGGTTTCAATGAGTGTTTAATATCCTTTAGAGCGCAACTTTTAACTAGTGCCTTGTATGACGTCTGGATCAATTTTAATCCGAAACGAATTGCGTCAAAAACCAAATAAAACGAAAATCCTTTGAGTTTTTCTTTTCATTTATTCTTTTAATAAAATCCTTTGAGACTATCGCAACAAATCGTTTGTCAGAAAACTCTTTTCAAATGCAAGCCTGAAATATTACATACAACGCGCTTTCTCATGTGTAAAAATAAACATTTTATGTGTAATGAAATTTTTTTTAATGTGATCCCTTTATCTTTATTTACAGTTCAATAATTACGATTATGAAATTGTATGATAATATATTATTTTAATGGAATATGTTTTAGACAACGGTGACGATATACATATTTTCTTCTCCTCTGATTTGAATCTCTCTTTAATTAACACTTTAACTAATCAGCAGGACGACTTTAAATTCGCTGATTTATTTATTTTCTAGACATAATCATATAGACTTATTGGAAAGTAATATATACATATATACATATATGTAATGTAAACTCACGTATGTTTGTTTTATCCGTCAACCATGTATTTTCTTCAGCCATTTTCCATTAGGATGGAAACATACATATTTAAAATATTCATCAAAGTCACGACCGTTAAACGATCGAAATAAAAGCATTAACCGAACTTCAAAGATTCGTATGTCGTGCGCCCACTGTATATTAAGTCGTTAAACGGAAACGATAAAATATTCCAATCCAAAGAACACTGCGGCGTATTATCTTACTTTTATATAAAAAGACAGAGTTTGTTTGTTTGTTTGCAAAAATCTCAAAAAGTACTCAACGAATTTTAGTACAGTTTTCCCTATTAAATAGGTCTATATTCAGGGAAGGTTTTAGTATATGATTTGTTTGTAAAAATTAATTGGGTGCCGAAAAAAATAACAATAATGTAAATAATTTAACGTTTTACGTCGTATTCAGTGGTGTCGGGTTTGAACTATAAACGCGTTATAACACTTTTTCCCGACATCCGTCATTCGTGTCGTACTAATAACTTGCAATATACTCGCACACGTCTAAAAACGACGGGGGAATCTCGAAACGGTCACGGCACTGTCATGTCGCTGCTGTGTGTAAATAGACCTTAACCTGCCGCTATATGTGGACTATTTATAGATTGCTTATCTGGTTTTAAGTTTATAAAAAAAACAATTTTTGGCATGGGCAACCATCACAATGTTTTTCATATACCTACCTAATTCTGATTTCACTCACTTACGCACCTCATGAGGTCTGCAATCCACCGCATGTGGATTGCCTACCTAGTTGGTTTAGTAGCATGTAAATCATTTAAGGTTAATCTTAACTTAATATTTAGCTCAGGCAACGCTGGTCGGGATAGCCAGTAATAATAATATATCACGCAGCTAAACCTCAATAATACGATACCCACATTAGGTAATACGGATTCGTTACAAAACCTGCAAAGTGGGGGAGGGGTGGATTTAAGATGCAGGTACGTCAGATTTGTGAGTTGTAACTAAAAATTCGAACGATCTCGCCTATAATTTATAATACGATTATAACCGTGCCCCAAATATATTATATACTGCACACGTTTGCACGCCCCCGGTTTTGTAAAACAAAAAAATTAAACAATAAAAACAAATTAGCGTTTTCTCCGAGACGTCTATTCAAGTAAAATATATAATATGTGTGATGTAAGTGATATGGGGGCGAGAATGCGAGACGACAATGGCTGTAAGGGTGGGTGGGTGGGGGAAGCAATACGTAAAACTTAATTACATTTGGAACTGAACCAAGTGCACCAAGAAACGCGCGCCGCGAGAACTCTATGCTCCGTGACTGACTAATAACAAGTTTTGTCTATTGGTTAACGAGGTTGTGGTGCAAAACAAGATTACCTAAATAAGTTTAATTGCCAAAACTCGGTTGTCGTATTTGCGCACGTGCATTCTGGATATCGCATTACGACCGCGCAGATGCGTTTAGACTGCGCCGCGATTCGTAGCATATAACTCAAACTGCTATTTCACGAAATTAATAATGATAATGACTAATGAATAACGAGACGCTAGCTAACGTATTCACGTACGTTCGCTAAATTCGATAATCGAATGAAAAATAAAACTTATAAAATATTAGGTATGCGTGTTTCATAGGCAATACTGCAATATGTCATAAATTTTGACCGTACGGTCAATTTAAGTGTGTACCTATTATCTTAATCACACATTCCAACAATTTAATGTTTTTAGTATTGACCTTAACATAGTACACATTTTAATAAATGTGCTATCATGTCCTACTTAGTGTATATATATAGAACGGACAACTTAATAAATATTATTTTTAATGTTTTGGAAATTAGAACCTACAACAGCTGTGTAGGTATAATTATCCACAATTATTTTAACACTTGAAACAAAATGAATGATGTGGACATATCGACGCGTTGTGTCCAAATCGTATTATATTATATTAAACACAGTTGTTTTTATTTTCGAAAATATGTTTATTTAAATATTTCTATAGCTGCAGTAATAATATATTAATTATAATATGTTATCGAAAGTACGGAAATAGCATACCGCATTCTATGCAAAATAATATTATTTGCCTTCCGCTTCAACCTGCCAAAAGCATCCTGAAGATTGCAGGAATCCCGTCCCTTATAGTACGATGGAAAGAACAAATGGTCAAATTAGCAGCAAGAATATCAAATCCAAATACACCACCCAAAACATATCATCAATAATGATTACGTAAAATACAATTTTGGAAACATAATACATCAAAATATCCCTTTCTATCTTCCATGGTACCTCAATATGATATTAACCTTGACTTGCACAAATTCCCTAAAATTTCAACTCGCCTCATCATTTACAGAAATGTATTCAAAAAAAATTGTTCTCAAGCACTGCTACAAACTCACATATACACTGACGTCTCCAACAGAGAAGGGCGTGTTGGAATGGCTATCATATGCGACGAAACCACAATTCAGTAGAAACTATCAAACAATTATTGTTCGAATTATACCGCTGAAGCTTTGGTAATTCTTAAAGCTATTGAGCATACTATATTCAATGTCGACGAAAACAATACTACAATTTTCAGTGATTTCCTCTCTACCCTTATCAGCATTCAAAATTTTTACACTCCCTTTGACATCGCCAGAAAAATTCAGAACACTCACATCACGGTACAACAATCGGGCAAAAACATTACATACACTTGGATTCCTGGACACTGCAACATATTTGAAAACGAATAAGGCTGCCAAACTCGCTCACTCGTCACCTGATGCTCTAACCTTACCTTGTTTTATCCTATAACGACATAAAGAGAATCATCAAAGATGACACACTACTGTTATGTCAAAACGAATAAAATGAAATGCCTACAAAACTAAACGAAATTAAGAACTCCGTTCAGCCTTTTCTTTTCCCACCCAACACCTCAAGAAAACACGAGACTTCCATCAATCGTCTCAGAATAGGACACAACCTCATAACACACTCTCATTTAATGAAAAAAGATGACCCCCCTATTTGTTCAGATTATAGGGTCTTCTTCACAGTTAAACATATAATAATCGAATTCAGAATTTATGACAAGGAAAGAGAATAATTCAAAATCTCAGATCACTTAACAGAAATACTCAACCCAGCACCCAACAAAGTCTCCAAATTCATTCAGTTCCTACTAAAAACTCAACTTATAAATAAAGTGTAAACCATATATGATACCGAATAAGTAAATTTTGTTTCTTTTTCTTTTCACTTTTTTTCACTATATGTTATATCTTAAAACTATTTTTTATGTATCATTATATTAATATCAATATAATGTGTTATTGTATATAAAATGTAACACGACAACTTCAACATCCCCAACACCCTAGATGCAGCTCTCGGACCTAACGCAAACACCATCTTCCAAATCTTAACTTTTTTAAGAAAATTCAAATTGTTCAATTTAATTTAAATACTACAAATAATAGTACACACAAGAAAAAAAATTGTAATTAATATTAATTGTTAAACATTAATAATTAATGGCTGTTGTCGCCGATGTTTTGTAAAGATCAATAAAAAAAAAAAAGTGACACGTCCAATGGTCTCTGATCCCGTGGATAATTTATTTAGTAATAATAAAAAATATTAAGCATTCCTACCGACAACTCGTTTTTTTTTTTAATACATTTAATTATTTTTTGACATAATTATATTATTCTAAAAGCCATCTGCAGTAGTGCTGCAGTGCACCGGTAAGTACCGTAGTACCGTAGTTACCGGAAACGAAATACAACGTACGCGCGCTGTCAATTTGCCTATCCAACGCGCCGGCGTACCTCAAAAATTCAATAAAATAATATCACGAATTAATAATACTACTATTTTTTAAAATTATAATTGGTATAATACTATTATCGACCACGATAATTATTATTACCATCGATTTTTTTCTATAATTTTATAAAAACTGTATATTTTATAGTTTAATAGTATAAGTCCAATGATTAGCGTATTAATGTCGAGTATTCGGAACACACACATATCAATAGTCATATTATTATTATTATTATTATTATTATTATTATTATTATAATTATTATTATTCTATATACGACAGTATCCCAACGCCGCTGCACCACGTTCGTAGCTCTTAACGCGGATAATATAAGCCACTTAACTAATTTGCATCGAACACGAAGGGTCGCAATATTCGTGACTTAATTTAAATGGTGTATAGGTAACGACAATTCAATTAACCACTTTATCGTCGGCGTTGTGGGAATACAACGAGAAACCGAGATTACAGCCATCCGTATATTATTATAATATAATATGCTTCGGTGCAGCAAAATTGGAATAATTAATTAATATCGATTATTGTAATAATTATTATTATTATAACTACGATTATTATGGTGGTGTAGTGTGTTCGAGGCACGCAACTTTCGAGACATCGCAGCGGTTCACCCGGACCAGATCCAGTGGCCCCCCCTCCTCCGTTATGCTCATACACATTCATCACTTGTCTGGAAATTTACTCTTATAGTTACTCTTTTTTTTGTTTTTTTTTTACCTTTCAAAATGTGATTATGGCCTATTATTTAAAAAAGTTTTTTTTTAATCCGGTTTAATTGACACGATTAAATTATAAATGAATAACGTCCATAACAATCTTGATATATATGAACGCAGCGTCCCAAAGTTATTATTTATATTATATACTTTACTTGCCGCCATGAACTATGATTTACTGTTATTCAATCATTATTAATATACTCATCCAATGCACCTACAGCCCATATATATATATATATATTATATTATAAATGTGTTTATTAAGTATATTATTTTTTTACAGGTTTCGGTTTCGTGACTTTCCATTCGGAAGACGTAGTAGATAAAGTCTGCGAAATACATTTCCACGAAATCAACAGTAAAATGGTGAGTTTTATATTTATACTACAATGCCATTATAATATCATAATATCAGAGATGCAGATTTGATCACTCATTATTTGGTTATAATATATTATCATCAGACACGTGTCTGAATTTAAGATTTTAAGTGTCTTAAAATATAAATCAATACAATAGAAATAATAATTATACCGTAAATCGTCTTTTACATTATTATTCGCGTCTCTAATATTATATTATCTTATCGTCGTATCTTAATTTTACCGGGTGGAAGATATTATAAATAGTACATTAGATTTTTGTAGCCTAATAGATACCGTATAATTATTACGGTACACTGCGCAGAAACAAAACGCTGATTACATACGCATTAGAACAGTATGATATAATATAGGGCGTCATATTTTCTACGTCACCGATGAACGATATAATAACATACTAATATTATAGCATGCGATATTTCAATTTATACGATACATAATATTATGAAAACTCGATGGAAAATGCAATATTTTACGAAATAAAAGCAGGAAAAAATCGTAATATTTCAAATCGTTCAAAATATCCATTAGTATAGGTACATGTAAAAGTGCACAAAATGTAATACCACTATAATCGCAAGTTATTATAGGTTTATTTAGCATCTAAAATAACTGTGCACGTGATATACATCACACCGTGTTTTATTCATTACTAGAACTCGGACTTTGTAGCAAAATAAATCCTTAAAAAAGCATTTTAAGTAGCCAAAAAAAGCAAAAAAAAGCATTTATTAAATTTAATTCTAAAAAAACAAATTTCAATTACACATAAAATTAAATATTAAAAAAATGAATTTACGACCATATATTAGGTCAAGTTACTTTCATTAAAACTTATCCTATTGGGTGCTAATATATTTTTATACATAGAAAAAGACCTTTCCACATCGACCTATGTAATTCAGATAATTTTTTTTCCTTAAGTCGTAAATATAACTGTAATTATGGTGATTAAATTATAGATAAAACTATACAATTTCGACACAATATCGATAGTTGTTTTATCAATCATCCATTTATTACTGGTTTATTCAATGGTTTTATAATTTCTGGCAATAATAATATAGTCTAAGTATAATATACATAAAAATAAGTTAAATGTTCAAGAAAAATATATAAAAATTAAAAAAAAAACCAAATAAAGGAAAAAGCAATAAAAAGCAGGTTTTGTGGAAAAAAGCAAAAAAAAGGCAAAAAGAAGTTTACCTCATTGAAATCGGAACGATTCAAAATATATTTTTATATAATAATTGTCTTTCTATCACATTCCCTTCAAATGAAGCATTTTCTACAACATCCAAGCCCTATTCATTACATACTATACCTACCTATGTACATTTTCCAGACTTAATTGCGCTTTTTTGCCGGTCGGCGAATTGAATACTTACAACAACAAAATACCGAGCGTAATTCGCTAGTTGCTTTTTTTTGTATCTTCCGGTTTCCGTTTTCTTTGAAAGAATTATTCCAGACTCGACAAGCGTTTTGTACGTAGCTATTTATTTTTATAATACGTAGGTGGATTATAATTTACCATGCAATAATACGCGTGCTTTTGTACCACCGAGATATTAAAATAAAAAATATCTAGTTGCACGTAACCATCTTTGTAGGTAGCAGCAGGTTTCCTCGTATCACTGTAAAGTCACAACTGACTTTTGAAGTAATTGTTCTCGTGGTTCCACGCGGGAAAAGATAAAACGAACTGCATATTGCAATGCGTTTGTCGAGTAATTTCACTCACCGCTCGCCACCAGAACCCTAGACTATATTGTTCGATGAAAAAATGTTGTACTCAATCGTTTACCATAGACGTCCCGTGCATATATATTATACTATAGAAATGTCATCTCCAGAAACCAAGAAATCTCCGAAAAAACCTACAAACAATGTTATGTGCGCGCGCGCAAGATCTGATTATATATTTCTATTAGCTATCATTCGTATCGTTGCGGGAGAACGTTGCTTTACACAACAGATGAATTATTCGTGTATATATATATATAAATATACATGCACGGTCCTCTCCAATCTATATTGGTGGTCGTCTTTCCGACAAATACGCGAGCTACTCCGCATTATAATATGACATAATGTAATCCATTTTGAAAATCGTTTCATGTCCGGTACGACACAAATCCCATACCATTACATAATGCGTATATATTTATATATTATACATGTATTGCATCTAAATATCCGATTGATGTATGATAACGGTGGCGGTGGTGGTTGTGATGGAACTTCGATACGTACTTCCAATGTAAAGTAGTCATCCTCCTCTCTCGTTATTGGCTTTGAGTTAAATGAAGTTAAAACAGACGGAAAGCGATGCAATGAAAAAGAGTTAAAAAACAATTTTGTGATAGCGTATAATATATATTAATCTTGTACATATATTTTAATATAATGTTAAATATACAAAAAAAAAAACTACTTGAACCAGATCTCAGAACAGCGGTATACCGTTTTTCCTATATTTTTTTTTCGAATCGAACTTCTTCGTACGTTATCGTCAATGGAGAACGCCTCCTCCCTCTACCGTTAAATGGTGCCTCGTATATGTAATGTATCTGGGGTTTGAAAGAAAGTATAAAAAAATTAAATCCAACGTACAATATTTTCCGTAACGAGTTATTAATGCGTAAGAGCATTAACCGCGAAGATCGAGTACGGTCGCCACCGGATGGCTGTAATCTTCAGGAAAGGGTTGTAACAACCCTGCGTGGTATTAGTGGAAAGCTAGCCGGCGAAGTCGTGTCGTTTTTTGTTTTCGTTTTTATTTTTTATTTTTTAGTTTGTTTTTGTTTTTTTTCCCCGCCCATCCCATCGCCCCGGGTCTCGGTGGAATTGTTTTAATCTCTACAAAACGGCGTCCGTTTAAAGTGGCGTGAGGGGCAATGACGGCACGAGGCTGGACGTGATGCAGAGGGTGTTATGCATATTACACCCACACACACCCACACACATACACGTATATACCGTTGTATCCAGGCTGGGCTAATGTGCGCTATTAATTGTTTTCCAGTAATTAATGTAATGTCTGGGCTTTAATGTTTTTCGAAGGGTTAATTTAATTTTACACCGCCGACGCCACCGATATGGTTGACTAGGTGCGCGTTGCTGCAGGCCGATTGGACGAGGATCGTCGAACAAGCGGGGACACGGGGAGACCTTATCGACGGGCCTCGATCGAGTTGAAATTAATTAATCTTCCCCGTTTGACACAACTCCCGACCGTGTCCGATGTATATATAGGCATTTTATGCGCACACATAAATATATTATATGTATGTACTCGCGTATATTATACTCAAGCGAGACGATAGCGTGTGCACAAATAAAAAAAATAACTAAATTATTATTGTTTTTTTTTTTTTGCTTATTTTTTTTTTTTTTGCTAATGACTTTAACCCTGTTTGGGGAATAAATATGATGTATATAATATACACATTGGGGGTTGATGTGTGGGTGTGTGAGTGTGTTTGCTTGTTAATATTAAACGTACTGTTGACCTCGTTTCCACCACCCCCATCTTGTATTTTATGAAATGTATGGATTTCTCCGGTTATCTATAATGCAAGGAACTCGTACACATTCAGAATGACGTTCCAGGAACGTAAAAGTTGTTTATTTATCTGGAAATAACAAATTTTTTTTAGCGCGTTAAAATCAATCAAACAATTTACGCACAGTTAAAAAATATAGTCGACGGTGATAATATGATTTTTACGGCAATGCAAAATAATGGTAGTATTCCTCACCAGTCATTATCAATATGTGAACGTGTTATTTATTTGTTTGTTTTCTAACCATAGAATTATCTAACTTTTTTTTGTACAAAAATTCTAAGCAATCTTAAAAGAAAACGTCAAATTACGATTTTTGAGACTACTTTTTATATTCAAAATTGTATAAAACCTTAACACAAACAATTTTTAAAGTAATTATTTAGACAAAAAATTGTCGATAGGTGTATCTTGTTATTATATTCTGTCTTTTAAACAATGCAATTCTTAAGTATGATAATTCAAATTTATTTCTCTTTTTGCGTATCATAGATAATCTTAATAATATCTAGAAAACAAATGGAAATTTCCAAAAACTCAGTGAATATCCTAATGGTTGCATTTCAATAGTATCCTTAAATGTAACAAATTATAGTTCAATTAAATATTTATTAAACTTAATTGAAAAACTATTTTAATAAAATATTTACGGATTTTTATAAGTAGTATAAAATATAATTTGAATTCAATTGATTTTGATTAAAATTGTGTTATGCATGACAAATAAAATAAATCATGCACAAAATGCACAGACAGTTAATGGTATTAGGAAATCTTAAGTTGTTGTATACTATCATGGTAATAGGATAGTACGTGGTGTTTTGTAATGCTCGTATATTCTTGTACAGGGGTAGTATTGCGGAGGTCTCGTGTACCGTAATATATAATACATAATATTATCAATATATTACACGAATAATTGAACTACTGCAGTAAAGTCGCCAATATCGTTTCGGGAGCGTCTGGCGAGCTTATATTAATAATGTATATGAGAGTTGTAAAACTCATTTATAAGTGTGGGCAGCTATCGTTGGGGCGATTGCGTAGTCTCTATACATATAACATGTGTGGATCCATTTAAATGGCAAATCTATAATTTCTTATGTTAATTTTATATTTAAAAAAAAAAAAAAATATTCAGAAAAGTATTTTGAAATTGTATAAGTTTGCTTCGATTATCGTTGTTGTAACTGGCCCAATCGCAATCTGATTTACATTGTTGCAACGAATTTAACATATGCGTTCAGAATTTTTTTCAGCCATTATCGACTACAATAAAAATGTTCTCTCAGAAAATTGATTTGTAAGATAATATTTATATATTTACTAATAAGAAACGCCACCACAGTCGTCCGTTTCAGACATGAAAACGATTGGTGTGAGTGACCAATAAATATTTCCATAAATATTGTACTCGGAAAAGATGACTCTTAAGCTGTTCTAATAATGGACTGTACTTTGCTGCCCATTTGTTCTACTATAACATACAATAATATTAATAGTAATAATTGTAAACGACCAGAACGACGTTCAATAGATACGATAAGTGTCTTTATCGCACTCGGTCCTTTGTTTTCCTCATTTGCTTGCGTCGCGATAGTCATATTTATATATACAATATAGTATACACAATAGTTCGCAAGTACAATACCCATGCGTAAAAGGGCTGAACATAATGGATTGCGTTATGTTTATGTGGTGGTAGAAGGGGAAATTCAGGATCAAGGGTACAAGACTCTAGGTCCGCAGTCATTATCCGTGTCGGAATAATATCTCTGAAATCGTGATAAGTACTCATATAATTATTATGTTATTTTATAAAATTAAATGAGATCGCATATTCGCATATTCCTTTTCACACGATTTTAGGAAAATGGAATTCGCGTTTCGCGTAAGATTGGATGCTGACATAATATGTTGCGATCTAGTTTGAGAGCGCATTATTGTAAGAAGTAAAACCGTAAGACAGACTTTGCGAAAAAACGCGTCCTGATACGCCATGGCCCATCGAACATTCATTATTTCTCTTAACGCACAAATGTGTATGTATAATACGACAAGATAAATAGGGAGGGACAGAGAGAGAGAGAGAGAGAGAGAGAGAGAGAGAGAGAGAGAGAGACAAAGAGAGAAAGAAATACAGAGATTTTGTGAATAATGGGCTTGTGTCGTGTTCACGTATGATAGATGGCAGTCATATTATACGTATTATATACAGTTTAATATATACATATTATGGTTTGCTAGAATTGTGGCGGTAGGACTGTTATTAAAAGCTACCCGCAATAAAATATTTACTTTTAAAACCTCGTTCCGTCTAGAGTTTTTTTTATTTTATTTTTTTCGTTTTCATTTTACCGTTTCAGTGCGTCGGTTAACTTTCTTTTGAAATGATGATTTACCCTTCTCCCCCCCTCTCCCCTCACCACAATCCACACTTCATTGCGTGTCCACGATCCCAAACCGCCGGCCCTCCGCATGGGGCCGCTCGCGCGTGTTGTATACTCCGCACTGCTTTGATATCGTGACTG
>JACXSJ010000285.1:84614-99575 GCA_014851325.1 Pentalonia nigronervosa
TCGCGTCGTATAACGTATAGTCCGACAAAACTATTATACGCGTATATGGTTGTCGTTGGAGTATAGTGAAGATAAATAAATACTTACTTCTATACTTATAAATAGCTGGTACACGATATTTTTATATAGAGTGATCCATATTCCATTTGTCCCGCTACACGGAATTTCCCAAGTAAATATTATAATATGTGTTTTTAATTGATACAATATTGTAGTATAAAATGTTTATTTCAATGCACATTTTACAAATTATAGTATACTTTTTTTATTAATTTATAAACCACTATATAACGCGATAAAAAATATTAAATAATTACAATGGTTTTTTTTGTCAAAATTTAGTTTTATCTACATCTATTACCTATCAATATTTTAACCTAGACAAAACTAGTTTTACTCGTCAAAAACAAATATTGAATTTTCGTGTGACCTTTCATAGGAGATCACTCAGTATAATAATATCATTTCAACAGTGTATATCAGTACTATTATACATTTATAATTATTTAGTGGCTACGTAGTAGTAACATTCTATTTGTAGTAGTGATAGAAGCTAGGCAAGCGGTGGTGGTGATAGCTAATAGGAATATTTACACTATAGACGTGGAGGAAGATAATCCGCAGTGAATTTAATTCACTTCTACAATTCAAACACTGATGTCGTAATCGTTGTCACCGAGTTAATTTTGTAATTTACTGTACGTTATAATATTTTTTATTATGCATGTAGATATATCAATACTGTTTAGGTTTGGTTTCTCTTTCACAATTACCACGGTTATGTTTTGTGTACGGTTTTTACTTATGCACACTAGATTTTATATTCTTACCGAACGACTTTCCACCCATCCGACTCGTTGTGAGTGTAAAAAGTATAATTAACAAATATTAAACGATTAAAAATAACGACGATTGTTCTCGAGTCTGTTTTCCGGCAACCCGAAATATGTTCATTCCATCGTTTTCCACCATATTAAAAATATGATATTATAAATTTAATAATATTATCTATGTATATACATAATATATGATATTAATATATTATTCCCCGTGAAATGGAGGAACGAACGATTTTCCAAAACGCTAGACTTACACAAGCAGTACGATTAATGTATTAGTTGCTGATAGATGTATTACGCACCGTATACCAATACAATTGCACCTATGTCGTACGATTTTTTTCCCTCTATAAGTCTACCTCCATTTCAATTGGTAATCATTCGGTTTTCGGTGGTAGTGGACTCGTGCAAGGCGATGGCTGTTACGGCGGCGGACGAATAATCGTCGTATCGATGATGACAATAATATAATTATACGAATATCACTTCAAACCGACCTGTACAGTGTATTACGATTGTTATTTATTATTATTATAATTATTATTATTGTTTGTTTGAAATGACGTTAACGTTTGAACTTTACGGGGTGCTTGGAGATATATTATAGGTGCGTAATCGCAAGCTGCTCGTAAATCCATTCACCGACCATAAAAAAACGGTAATAGCAGCCTATTTGGCAATAAATGCAGTGCGTCCTATATTTATATTACGCCATATCTCCCCGGAATGGTATGTGAAAAATCAAAGGGTTACGCGTGATATTGATCACAGTCAGCCATTCTATTATATGTGACAACAAACACCGGTTAATAATTATTACGAGTGCGGAATTTTACCTAGACAATTGTTTTCATCTGTGTATATATGTATAATAAATCATAAAAAAACAATTGACAATGTAGAATATATTTCGTGCACGGGAATGATTCTAATTAAAACGTTCGATACTTTAACGATATTGATAATAATTAGCATACTATCAAAGCGCTGTATATTTATTTTAGCAACGGTAAATATTGAAACAAACAATATTTTATTTAGTATATTTTCTGCAGGAGATTTATAACGTTGTTATACGTACGTTATTTTCTATGACGCAAAATCATATTTTAGCCATGTTTTTCAAAAAATGTATTAGCAGTCAAAAGACTAACTATTTATATCTATTTTGTTTATACATTATAAATTGATATATTATGTATGTTATATATAGTTATTAATCATTGAGTCGTTTGTCATCGGTTACAGTGATCGGTCCTCTAAAAGCATCGAATCCATATCTTCTGAAATCAATCATTTCACGTGCATTCCAATTCGGGGACAGACAAGAACACATCATCACTCATTAATCTAAACTCTAAATACTCTAAATGTAAAACTTTTCGAATAAATTTAGTTGACACATATTACTCGTCCTTGGATATCGTAATATTGGCATTTTGCATTGAAAGTAATATTTGAAATTACAATTAGAAACAAAAAATGTATGTTAACAAATCGAATTCAAGAATTATATGCAATATAAATAAAAAAAACAAAATATTACATAATATTATATAAGTAATAACACTTGTTATTATAACTTAGCCTGCATCATACCTGCATCATGCACTTATGTAATGCATGAAAATATTATTGATATAAATGGCATTATTTCTGTTAGAAGGGGTGAATCACTAATCTGGGTACATCACATCTAAGCCCCCAAGAGGGAGTCATATTGGATATGGGTCGAAGACTATACGGGGAAACGAATTTCTTTTAGCTAATTTTTATCTTTCATTTTTCCAATGTATTGACGACACGCGTTTTGTTTTTTGTCCGTCCGCAGGTGGAGTGTAAAAAGGCGCAACCGAAGGAAGTGATGCTGCCGGCCAACCTGGCGAAAACGCGAGCTGCTGGCCGCGGGACTTACGGTGAGTTTATTGTTATGAAAAAACCAGGCGTGGGCTTGTGCGCCGCCGGCGGTGGGTCGCGCGTGTGCCATCACCACCATCATCACCACCGCCTGGTGGGTGGTTCGCCGTCCGGGGCGCATCACCACCAACACCACAGTATCGTCGGGGGCGCGGCCGGTGCTGTGTTGGGGGGTGGTGGCGGTGGCGTTGGCTTTGGCGGGGGAGGCGTGGGTGGCGGAGGTGGCAGTGGCGCGATGATCGCGGCCACGCCAACCGCCGCGACAGCGGCCATCGGTTACCGTTTCGCACCGTACCCGCTGCCGCAACAGTCGGTGGCCGCCGCCGCGGTGGCCGCCAGCCAGCAACAACAACAGCAGCAGCAACAGCAGCAGCAGCACCTCCTCCTCCACCACAACCACCACCACCAACAGCAGCAGCAGCAGCTACAACAGCAACAGCATCACCTCCAGCAACAGCAACACCTTCACCACCACCTCCAGCACCATCAGCCGACGGCCGCGTCGCTCGTACAGTTACCGATGATCGGAGCAATACAGCAGGCGGCCGCGTGCAAACGACTGCTGGCCGCCGCGGCCGCCGGCGTCCGGTTGCCCGTGTGCAATCCGCAGCCTCAACAGCCGCCCCCACAGACTGTCGCGTTTAATTTCCCCGAAGGTCTAGCGTTCGCTGTCCAGGGCGTGCCTGGCGCCGCTGAAATTCCCGCTCTTTATCAGACCGCCACCATACCGATAACGTTTTAAACGAATACTCCTCCTTCCGCCCTTTCCCGACTGTGTAAAACATATATATCGCCCACAACCCTTTTGACGTTGCAAAAACGACCCCTCCCCGGAACCCTTTCTCCTTTCCACGCTTTAGTGATCTTGTGCTCATGCTCCAAGCCACTCCTAGCTGATGACAACCTCAAATAAAAATGTATATATTATACGCCGATCAAAACCGATTTTCATTCTTCTCGTACGCCGAGTCTTACTTATAAAAACAAAAAAAACAAAGAAAAAAGAAAAAAAAGAAGATTATTGTGTGCGATGGTATAATTATTATATTTACGCGTGTGCCAAATGTGTTAGTCCGGGAGAGCTTTGGGACTCATGTAGCGAAAAAATACAAACATTTTTTCTTGCGGCCTATGTTTTACCGGTACCAAAATGGATGTGCTAGAACCGTAAGTTAACTATGTCTGATGTGGCCTGCTCTTGGTATTTGTTTAAAAGTAATGGTTTTTTTTTTTTTTTTTTTTTATTGCTATTGTCAATATTAACCTAATTCCAGTAGCGTAGGTATTTATGTAATAATATCGTCGTCGTTGAAAATTGTTTTCGACAAACGGTTACATATAACATGTAATCATGATGACGAGACATTTACGAGTTTAGAATAGACAAATTATGTATCAATCCAACATTAGAATATTATATTGTACCTATACAAATGTATTACCTATATTACACTGTAACAATATATACCTATTATATTATTATCTGTAGTATAGATCATATATATTATATTATTATTACCCATTTATGACGTTTTATTTATAAAAAAAAAAAAAAACAGTTAATGTAAATTAATTTATTATAATTTTGTAATCACTTAGTCAGTAGCTAGTGGTTTGATGCCCCTATTTAAAATGTGGTTTAGCTGCAACTTGTTTTTACATTTAATTTTTGAATTTCCATCACTATTATTAAAATATAACATTATAATATCACATACACTCAAAAGAGTAAACTTTTGATTCATATTTCCAAAAAATTCTATCATATCACTCGATTACCTTATTTAAGTTTTGCTTATGTACTTAAGTTTATCATTGTATTTAATTTTACCTAATATTTTATTTCCTATATTCAATGCAGAAAACCCTTACATATCAAGTACTTTGAAAATTACCATTACCGATTCACGCAACAAAGTATTATAATATCATATGATAGTCATATCGCATAACACTCGAATATATTATAATATTGGAAATAAATTTTGAGATTTGTTTTAGAAATTCGTTATACATATAATTTATACGACGTTCTAAAATTTCACTGTAAACTTCCACGTCGCAGCATTTTTGCTATCTATTCGATAATAAATTTCTTTCCGATTCGATCTCAGACGTTCGTATTGTATAATAGTATTATATTATTCAAAATCATTTACACTTATCGATTGTTCTCTTATCGAAACAGACTTGTGTTGACGAAACCGATAAACAAATATGTCAAAAAATTCTATAATTTCAAACTCGGGTTATTTTTAAAAAAACTGTTTTTTAATTGTAGTTTTATAATAGACACTTATAACATTGTATTATACATTATTTATATAGTGAGATGTAAGTAGTTAAATGTTCTACTTTCTCGGCCCACGTCGTCGTTTCAGCATGTATATATTATAAACATTGTACTACATTATTATTTGATTGTTTATTTAAAAAAATTCGTTCCTGCAGTATTATTTTGTGTATTAATACATCTAAGTCTCCCGTTCAAGTATTTATTTGTGTTATTTTTTTCTAGGCGTTTATCATTATTTATGATTATACAGCTCGTTTAGTGAAAAATATATATATATAAAGGTACTGGTTAAAGAATTATTTTTCTAAAATATGGATGTGACCAAAATGCGTAGGTTTTGCGGCTTTGTATAAGACCCTCGTTGCCAATTTTTGTCGATAATACGACACACTAACCAAGCACCTACTACATATTCGGTTTTCTTATTTTTATATTTATATATATATATATATACACGAGATATATAACGTGATTTTTATTAAAAAAAAAAAATAAAAAAAATCTCGCCTAACGGACCAAACAGTTTGATGGGATTTTTTCATCATATTGTCCGACATTAATCGGCTTACGTTCTCCGAGGCATTATAAGCTCTTGCCAAAGTTTCGATCGATATTCTTTAGACGCTTTAAAAAATATATAAACTATATTTTCTCCTTCGCCTGCTTAATAGATCGCGTGGGATGGATGTTATAGTTTCGCTTCACTGACAGCCCCGACTACGGGCCGGGCGCGTCCGAACCATTAGTTTAGAGAGATTTCATAGCAACCGCAAAGCTAAATAAAAACAAAAAAGATTTATATTCTATAACTCCAAGTGTCGGAGGAGAAGGTCTGCGTGTGTATGGTGTATATATATATATATATGTATCAATACTATACCTAAACAATACATTTAAGATTTGATAAATTCATCGTTTTCCCCCATGATTAAACGAGTGGCCAAAGTTTAATATAATATTAATGTTAATTTTTTCACCCAACATATATCCGGTTCTTATAAGACTTATTTAAATTACAATAATACATTTGTTTTTTAATAGGAATATTGATTCTTGAAATGGAAATCAGTTGATAATAAATTTTTTATGTAATCCGAGGATTTTGTGTGACAAGTCAACAAAAATAAAATAAAACCATCATCTGTACGTTATAATAAACATATTTTGAAACAACACACAGTTAGCCATCACCTGCGCATTTGATGACAAACCATTACGATAATATTGTTAACTAGATAGTCACAAACGAGTGTTGATAATTCATAATAATATCTGATTAATATTATACATAGCGTTATATTACTATATTATATTGTATTAGACCGAAGACGTTATAATATATTATACGGTTCTTCGAGATTAGTTTTGATTATGTTTAGCGGACATTTCTAACTGTAATTATTACTGAATATTTTATACATTCTATGACTAAATTATATTGTTTGTGTTTATAGATAGTGTTA
This sequence comes from Pentalonia nigronervosa, assembly GCA_014851325.1. Classification (NCBI taxonomy): domain Eukaryota; kingdom Metazoa; phylum Arthropoda; class Insecta; order Hemiptera; family Aphididae; genus Pentalonia; species Pentalonia nigronervosa. The sequence continues at coordinate 91,130 of JACXSJ010000285.1, forward strand.
TTGATTATATTGTAATGCATCCCAATAAAAACGAGCCCGATTGGAAACTGCAGTATGTGTAATGGTTTCCAATTTGGCCGTATCTTAGTTACCAATGAAAAATACATAATATATACTATATAGATACATTGAAACGTGTCCATACGACCTCCGGTCACACTAAAATCTTATAACACGTATAGTTGTCATCCCGTTTTTATATTTTTTTGATTTTTTTATTTATATATGTATAATTACACTTAACTTCAGAATATTTTCCAATTATTATTGTTCTATTTTAGATATCTTAATATTTTTCGTTCTTCGCAGAACATTAGACTTTAGGTTTTTTTAACTTTTTTTTACGTTCTTCGAAATTTAGTTAAAACTATAATTATTATGTTACTATTATTATTATTATTATTTATTACTATTATTATTTTTATTATAATTATACGTAACACATAGTGTTTATTAGAGTTTAGCTTAGTCCTGAAAGCTCTCACTCAAAATTAATTTATGCAATTTCAAAAAATAACAACCGCCACGTGATCCTCCATAATATCTTCCCAAAAATTTGATCACAAAACCAAACGTTTCAAATGCACACGTTTAAATGGATTGATAAATTGTACGAATGTTGTATTGATGAAATGAGTTATTTAATGTTTTTAATATAATATTATAATTAATTATATTGAATAATTTTATGATGTTAAACCGATAATAATTATAGTTTATGTTTTATTAAAATACTAATATGCGTGATTTTTTTTTTGATTTTTTTTAGATTTTATGTGGCCATTGGGGACCTTGCCTGACGGTGAGTACCATAATTACTTTCAATAGATTTATACAAAATAAATATGTATTTTTTTTTTTAATATTTCCTTCTCGCGTGCGCTAAAATATTATATATTATTATTATTAATATTATATCGCCGCAGTCTCTTTTTTTACACCTGAATATAATTAATCGAACAAAGTTTAACGTAGGGGGGGGGGGCTGCTGTCCGATTTCAGCGTCATTAGTAACGTAACACGTCAAGGCTGATGTGTAACGTCGTTACAAAATAATAAACATTACCTCTATCCTGTGTGCGCACAGGAGCCGCGACACAATAGAAAACCTATATATATATATACGTATTATTATATATAGGCGAAGGGCCGATTGGTCGGATGATGACGAAGTTCCGGGTTGAGGGATGGCTGTAGGGGAGAGAAGTGTGTTCAGACAATGACAAATGGTCTCCCTCGCCCGTACCGGCAACGAGCCATGAGTGACGGAGGAGAGGAACGAGGGTGGTAAAATGAGGGACACGCAGACTGGGCAAGGAGTGAATTGGGCTGGTTGGCTGACACTCGCTGTTGGGTTCGCATAACAAATTATTCTAAGACACGACTAATTCCTTTATCGTGTCCGGCGTTCCCGTCGTCGCAGTTCTCATTAATCCGTTCGATATGTATCGCGTCAAAACGATTCATTTTAATCATAATAATGTACAAACGAAATTATATTAATTTCGACCGCCAGAAACTCAGAACTATGTATTATATACATACTGTCCAAACTTTTCATTTTTGTACAACGACGAAACGCAGTACGAAAATTCCATTGTGTGTCAAACCAAAGCCGTGATCCTTATCGATCGAAAAATAGTTTATTTCGCAAAAAAAAAAAATAATGACATTTTATACATAATACAATATTAATGTTGCATATTCTTTTGTTTCGGGAGAAAATATTTGGAAAAAAACCTAATATAAACATATTATTTTAAACATGCATTTATCCGCAGCCGTTTTAATTACGGATAATAAAAACTGCGCCAGTCGCTGGCTCGTTTTTTATTATTATTATTTTTTTTTTTTTATTTAAGCCCCTTGTCACTCCAAAGCACTAGAAGGGATATGGCGAAGCTTTTCTGGTATGCCCGACAAATGGATTCGTGTACGTCCAAACAGTCATCGCGACAGTGCCAAGACAGATGATCGTCCCCTCGATCCGCGCACTTTCGCGTTTACTTTGCGCGTCGTGAGGGTGAAACGGAGGGGAAAAAACATTTGACATTCATCCCTCTTTTTATACCAAATTTCAGCTCATTCAGAGGAATACTCGAGATCCGACCGGGGACGACGAATCACCATAATGAATTCGCGATATCAATCTTCGGTATACAAAATACCCCGCGAGTGCGATTGTGCGTTTTGATGGGTTGGTTGGGCGGCGGCAGAACTCGTCAACGACCGACGAAATCGTGCGAAAACCATTATTTATGATACCTACTCACGTTATATTTTTATTGCCGTTCCTCTTTCAGACTGTCGTTGTATATAATATATATATTTACATTAGTTGTACACATACTATATATAATGTGTATGATATATGTATAATTATATACGTTTCGGGTGGCGAAATAGTGTTATCCTTCAGTCGAAAAACGGCACCAACATACACTCAAAAACCATTGGTCGTTAAAATAGTATATATTCGACAAGCTTTGATATTTTGTCCTCGCCGTGTGGCAAACACGAAAAACACCTAAATGTTCTATAATATCGCGTTCCGACCGTTTATTAGGTACATCACGCGTTTTGAACCGAATATTTTGAGATTTTTTTTCATCAATAACCCACTTAATCTTATATGATTACACAACACATTTTGCAAGGTAAAAGTTATTTTTAACTAATGCGGGGATTACAATGGCACATTTTATTCAACCAAATTGTTTGTCTCGCAATTAAATTACTATTTATTTATTCGTATGGTATTTATTAAATTATTTTAATGTTAATTTGATGTTAATTTCATCTGTATTCAAATTTCTTAATTATAACAAATCGTTAAAAACGAGAAATTAAGCACGGGACGAAATATTAAGTTTGTTAGTATATTCTTTTTTAATATCATATATATATATATATTTGTTCAAATTATGTCGCATTTTATGTCATTATTTTTTTTTATTTATTATAAAAATCTGCTTGTATAATACAATCTAACAATTATTTAAACGACGTACAATTAGGAAATGTTTAATTCATTGAGATATTAATATCTCATTTAGACGTAAAATGAATAAGAGGCAATGTAATCATATTCATAAAATGTTTAGTTTTGAGGTTTGCTGCAGGATACGAAACAATAAATCACTCAAATCGTATAACAAAACATTATATGGTACATTCAAAGTTTAAATATAAAATAATTCGAATGAAATAGCTACCAGCTCTCGATATTATGATTATTTTATAACGGCCTAAAATATTATTCAAAATTACAATTAACTCGTATAAGGATATTTTTTAACGAGTATTTATAATTTCTTTTTAAATGGAATTTTCTGAGTGACTAGTTTGGATTAAATTATTTCAAATTACAAATGTTTTGAAACATACAGAAACTCGTTTTGATAGTATTTTGTATTTTTATTACATAATAAAATATATAAATTAACAATATTAACCACAAAAAAGTACCTATTGTCTAAATAAAATTCAAATTTATAAACGAGTTATAACAAATCCTATACAGAAATTTTAAAACAAAGCTCACAATGACAAAAACATATTCGTATATATTAATCATCATTGATACATAATATTTCTATATTTTATAAGTATTATATTATAATCGAGTATAGAGATTGTAAAAATTTCGTCAAAGGGTTTTAGTTTATGAATTAGTGTTAAGCATTGATCATTTTCCACCTACCGTCGCTAAAAAGCATTATCACTTTAAAAATGCTTCACGTAACGAGTACTATTTTTTTAAATAATTTTTTCACCAAATGTCATGTTTCATTTTGATAAATACGGCATCGTATTATTTTGTAAAAATACAGTAATAAACTGTTAGTCTAAAGACTGTAGTAGAAAACTTGAATGACGTATATTGGTTATAGACTCCTATAATGTATACAAAAGAAGTTGAATACTATGGATGAAATGTCATCCTTCCACACGTTTTCGTTCAAGCGTTTCACTCCCCTATACTCGATTTCCTTTGAATATGCTATCACCGCCCTAAAATAGAGGGTTTCTATAATCGATTACACGTTGCAACTATTAAAATCAGGTGCATAGAATTAAGTGCAATATGCACTTAAAATAATAATTAAAATTTTTTTTTTTATCGTAAGAGTCCAAAGACTCGTGAGTCGTTACCGTAATATGTAGCCTATATTCATTATGGTATTTTAGGTACCTACCTATCAACAATGATCTGTTTAGCGTATTACATCACTTCTCTAAACTCAAACACGCACAACGCCGTTGAGGGTTCAGAAAATCATTATGTTTTATTGTTTTTGTGCTGCACATAAAACCATGTAAAATAAATAAATACACAAGTATCATGAATCCTAGTGGGATTTCTCGTCGTCCAGCGATCACACGCGCACACATAATATCGCGACAACCGCGATATATATATTGTACAATATATTATTATAATATAATATGCTAACTTCCGATGGGTCTAGCCGTTTCGTCGTAACTTCCGAACGTGCCACAATATAATATAATATATAATCACAATATGCCCTATAAGCGTTCGCCTCGTACGATATGGGTACACCTTTATGCAGTCGCGCGTATACGCTCATTTCCGTTTTCAACGCGCGTTTATATATTATTATTATTATTATTATCATTGTTATTTTTACGGTTATTGTTATCGTTTTACTTTGAACAATTTTCCCGTGTAGCTATATAATATACTAATCACGTACCTATATGTTTGTGTTTCAGGTTTTCCGGCGGCTGCGTACGCGGCTTACGCCTCTAGCCGAGGTTTTTCGGGTTACCCTAGTTTCGGACTCTCGTATCCAGCAGGTAATAACCACGCACAGGTCACTGTGCTCCCTTTTCCCGCACTGCTTGACCATCACCACAACCATCACAACACCCATCCTTTCTATATGCATGCCATGCCTCTGTGAACATAATTATTATTACTATTATTATTATTCTTATTATTATTCTTCTTATTATTATATTATATTATTATTATTATTATTATTATTATTATTATTATTATTAATGACGACACCAGTGCTCCGGGTCGAATTCGCAAAACCGAAGTGCCATCCATTCCATCGGTTTCCATCGTTAAGATTTGCGTATAAAATACTTCAAACATAATATATAGCATATTATATATTTTATACTCGTTGCACTGTTCGCCGGACGCCCACACCGATGACTTCCTTACACCCAACCCCACGGAGTGATATCGCATCTTCATATACCCTCTTCGATACAACTATTACCTACGTATAATATCCATGTGTGTGTTTGTTTATATTATATTTTTCAGTGTTTGTGTGTTTGTGTTTATTGTTTGTTTCTCCGCCCCCTCCCCCAAATCGTTGTCCGCTATCATGTGTTTTGCTCGTCGTCTGAGTTTCTTATTTTTTCGTTTTACTTACTCATACATATACTCACTTACTCATTCACTCATCCTCAAGTTTTCTTATCCATAAAACAATGATGTTAATATCATATTATAAAATGTGCGAGACGCGGTTTGCGAACGTTCGGCCCAGACGCTTGGCCGGAATATTGCTCTCTTTTAAAATCAATTTTGCTATATAAACGTAAAAAAAAAAATACATACATAAAATGTATCACTTAAATGTTACTATATACTATCATGTGTCTATGCGCTTACTTATTATTTATTTTTATTGTAATAACAATAATTTATTTTATTATGCGTTTTAAATCGGCTACCGCTAACATTATATACAGTATGTATATGTTTATTGTGTATATTATATATGATATACATTTACATATTTTGAGTCGTTCATAATACGTCTCGCTTTAGGTCTGTTGTTGATTTTTTTTTCGTTTTTTTTTTTTTTTTTTTTTTTTTTTTTTTTTTTTTTTTTTTTTTTTTTTTTTTTTTTTTTTTTTTTTTTTTTTTTTTTTTTTTTTTTTTTTTTTTTTTTTTTTATTGTTCCAGGGGGGTGGACTCATTTATTTAACATTTTATCGATCATTAAGTATACGTATGGGACGTTATTATACATTATATGATTATTATTATATTAATCGATTAAAAAAAAAAAAAAAACTTCAAAACCGTTTCACGCCCGAGACGGTGTATTATATAATATTACTTTTATCGCCTATATTTTTATCTCGTCGATATTACGCGACAAACTCGTTGTCGGTCTTAAACTGTCCATAATTTTATATTATAGTGTATTACTCATGACGATGACGACGACGACGATGACGACGAGTTGATATTACATAGTATATTCATAGTAGAAAGGATAATATTCTTCACGGTATTCAAGCCGAACGTATTTTTTTTCACGCGAGTTTAATAAATTCTAGTCGTTTTTTTATAATATAACATAATATACATATAATATAGTGACCGGTTAGGATAATATTATAATATATGATTCCGGTAGTAAATTTAATGTTATTATTATTATTATTATTATTCAAACTTGCGCGTTAGTTTAGGTTTATGTATAATAATATATAAAATATAATAATAATATAATATACGATATTAATTAAACATACGTTTCTGGATTCACGACTATAATATATATTATAATATTAATAATTATTATCATCGACTTATAGCTTTAGACATTTTTAATTACGATGTTTATTAGGTTAATACAATTATTATAATATATTATATTGTATGTTTAACGAACTTAGGCTTAGCAAAACGAATACATATATATATATATACAGTAGTAAATATTATATAATATAATATTATTATTAGGTACATGTGTAAATTTGCAAAAAAAAAAAAAACAAAAAACACTGTTATTGAAATTGAATATTATTAAAAATGATATATGTTCATCGCCACGATGGTTTCTATTTATTATCATAATATTGTTTGCTTCGTTCTATTTTTTTGTTTTTAATACATAATTGTTTGTTTTTTTTTTAATCTGTTATTATAATTTTTTTTTCTACTTTCCGATGATGTACCTTTTTTTTGTTTCTTCAAATGTGTTACAAAATAAAGTTCACGGCCGTTTGCCAATTATAATATACTTATACATATTATATTATATATCGGTTTATAACCTATAAATGTCACGACTAAAATAATTAATCAAAAATTCTGTGATAAATCGCTATATACCGTTGTACATTATTTGCGTGTATTATAATATTATTATAATTCATATAATAATAATCTTTTGGTTTTGTTTTGTTTTGGATATATTTTTTTTTTTATGAACCATTCTTTTTGTCTACAATTTTGTCATTAATATTTTGTTGTTACCGTGTCGAATTTTCACCCGTTAACGTTTGTCATCGCTTCGATATAATAATAATATTACACACTTTTGATAGTGCCACATCAACTATATAAGTTTTTTTTATAAGTTTTTTTTTTTTTTTTTTGTTACGATCGTTGCAATTCATGTATACTACTACTATTCTAGTGTGTGTCCGTACAACCATTTCGTGTACTCGAATAAAAATGTTATTATGTATATTGCTATGAAACGGGTTAGTCAATTAATTAATAATGTCAGTCCGATAGTTCACAGTAGCATGGTCCAGTGTGTTTCATTACGGCAAAATAATTTTAATACTTATATATATATATATATATATATATATAGAAATATATATATAGAAAACAATAACGGAAAAAAAAATATACGATAACAATTATTCTTAATAATATAATATAGCATATTGTGTTATATATTATGTTTAATGGAACTGTTACACTGTTCTTTGGCCCGAGGGTCCGACTAGTCTAATTTTTTTTCATTCTGTCAGAGAAGGTTCCCAGTAAAGTTAAACGGCTAGGTGTTTTTAATGTTAAACATTAGGAAATAATATTATTTAGATTTAAGAAACTTATTTAAAACACAATATTCAGCAATATTATGTAAATGTTTATATTATATTATAAACGAATGATGATGACCCAATTATACTATGTGGGATTCTCGTTGTTAAATATAATTATCTTACTTTATGTTTGTAATTTTAAAAAGTTAATTATTACTGTATTGTAATACTATAAAATAATGATAATTATTGTTTTTTAACAATGTATAATATGGACAATTTAATGTCTCATAATAAAAATCTATTATGTTACATACAATGATTATTCTATCAAATAAATTTAAATAAATTATTGATAATATACAAATCACAAATGTTTTAATTTATGTAGGAGTACATTTTTGATTTATATCGACCATATACGTTCTTTAAAATTGATTATATTTCTTTAATTTTATTATATTTTTTTTTTCGTTATTATTATTTTAATTTTTTCTTTCTCTCTACCGTAATACATTCCAAAGGCTCATCCATTCAAAGGAGGTTTTGCATAATTCATTATTTTTTTCTCTCAATCCTGGTGCTTAAAAACAATTTGTTTCGATTGACGGCATCGTCTGAAACCAACGACCGCAAAGTATACCGTACCGATTTG
>JACXSJ010000285.1:99675-111140 GCA_014851325.1 Pentalonia nigronervosa
ACACGCAAATAATATATATTGAAACATATTACAATATTATAATTTTATATTTGGCCGAGCTACTTATCGTAGTTACAATAATATAGCCTATGATATATTTAGTTTTTTGCCTGAGTTGATGAATAAAATCCAAACTAGATTTCCTCATTAGCGTAGAAGACGTACGTACTCGTATATTATAATATACATAAACGTCACCGTAATTTCGTTGAGTTGAGTTGACAGTTTTTGTTGTTTTTAGATGGCATTAATTTTTTTTGTCTATGTATTTGTTTGAAACGTTTCAATACATTGATCAAATTTTTCAACCTTTTTGTTTATTTGTTTGTACGTTTTTTTTTAACATTTTGTAGGGGTCGCCATTATCGGAAACAGACCTCGGTGCGGTATTACTCCAGCCCAATGCCATAACGGTAAACTATTCATCATTAAATTAATTTTTTTCGATTTTGTCATATACCAACCATTATGTACAAAACGATAATAATATTAGACGGTCATACATTATTGTAATATTGTTATTATGGATGCGACACGATAGTGATATGCCCGGGATAAACTCTATAGGTGTATACAATACCTAAATAACACTATAGTTGTACTTGCTGGGAAAGACCTCCGGAGAATTAGACGATCTTGTTTTTAGTGTCCTGCACCTGTGCTATGCATAGGATAATATCATCATTGTTATTATTATTATTATTCATTTATGTTAACCCTTAGACGATATTAGTGAATATTTTATTACAAAGGTGTAATTTTACGCGTGCATAGTATATTATTACTATAATAATATAATGAACGAATGCACCTATAATATAGTTTATAACCACTAATAATATTGTAGGCACACCGGAGTTTTGAACACGTATCAATATTATTATTATTATTATTATTATTATTATTATTATTATACAACCCTTAAGATGCGGCACAAACGTAATAATATTTTGTCTAGTCGACATAATAATAAAAATCTTATAATTTTGCAATGACTGAAACAAAATTCGAGTGGTACGAGGAGGTTACATATACTATACAAAATTGAAAATATTATATTATATATTATGTTATGGGTGACGTCCGTTCAGGAGAGATTTCTAATATAACCGATGTAGATGGATGAGTCTCTTGGATATTTCATTTCTTTTCTCTTTTCCCTCATATATATATATATATATATTTATATACTGGATTTTTACGTATTTATTTATCTCTGCTGTTATTATTATCTTTTTTTTATTTATTCATTTTACCAATAACGACGCAGCTCGTTTCGGAAACGTAACAGCAGCGATTTTTTTTCTGTTGTATTTGGTCTATACAAGTCATATATCTTATCCCAACTATACATATAATATACGGATTGACCTCGAACCGTGCGTAAAACCGTATATGATATGAGTATACGAATACGGTACACATATGGGGAAAAAAAGACAATATTTATATACAAAAACAAACGGAAGAACAATGTAATAAAGGTGTGTGTATGCTATATCCAACCGACGCAACGGTGGTGTGCACGGCATATCGAAGAAAACGCAGATGTTTCCTGACGATTTCTTCTCCGATAGACACGAGTAAATATTAAATATTAAATTTTTTTATACAATAAGTAAATAATACGTATTATACTACTATTATTATTTATTTATTCATTTTTTTTTTTAGCGGTATGAAAAAATCGTTCCGTCCCTAAAATTTGATTGTTTCCGTCTAATATTTAATAATAACACCTGCAGTAGAAGTCTGGCGAATAACTTTTGCGCGTTACAAGTTTTATCAGTATTTCACTCATCCTCTTTGAATAATTGAAAAGTTAAAGTTTAATCGAATTCCGAGACCGGAGACGTAGCTTACAAATGTAAAACGCAATACAAATATTCCTTACAGAGTTCTTGGCCAGGCTTACAGTATATATTATTCATATTCATATTCATATTAATATTATTATTATTATATTTATTATTATTATTATTATTATTATTATTATTATTATTGATTATATATATTATTATTGTAGTGATTTTAGCCTAGTGGTATAGACTTAGTTATTATCCCGTTCGAATCGAACAAACATAACAATGTTTTATATTTATCTTATATAGTTATTAGGTACTTTACATAGTGGCTTAAAATAGTAAAGAAAAACTTAAACGCAATACCTAAACTCAATCGCGTGTTTGTTAAACACGATATTGATAATATAATTTCGTGGTCGCGGCGACAATAATAATAATAATAATTTTTATATTATTATTATTAGTAGTAGTAGTAGTAGTATTATTATTATTATTCTATTCATTAACGAGGTGAGACGACTGTGATACAATAATTTTTAATTTTTCTTGTCGTTAAGATTTTCTTATCTAGATAAGCCAGCTACACCACTGCTCGTTCCGATCCAACTGATGACATTCTATGTTGTCGTTGTAATAATAAAACAAGTATGGTAAAACGATAACTGTACATGCACAGGAAAGTCTGATCACAATATACATTAAATCGCTGTTCGACGATGTATTATTGTGTTGCCCGGCGCTTTCATTGTACTATATCGATTTATTTCTTATACACTATCATTCATACAGTTGGACGTGTGCTACAGTAATATATTATGGCATAATATTATTATGTATATTAAAGTGTACAAGTATTTACTTAGATCGTATAGTTACTTATATTATATTAGTACCTATATTATACATATTTTTACCTATTATTATTACTTTTATAACATATTTTATTTAGTAAAATAAAATAATATTTAGTACATTAGAAAATGTAAGTGTACGACACACGCTAGTTTGTTTAGACGAGTTTTATTGATCATTTATATAAATATATATTTATATTACCATATATAGTCCGTATATACAGCATTGAAACGTTCCCATTAACTCTTATTACTATTTGTATTAGTTTTTATTATTATTACTATTATTTATCTATTATTAATTATTATTAATTATTATTTTCGAGTATATTATATTAGTATGTTAATAACTCAGAGTACCGTATTTAAATCTTAGATGATCAGTATTTCGACTATGCATAGCATAATAATATACGTACGTACTACACAATGACGTACCTATATTGTAGTTCATATACGATGCGTCAGTCGACCGTGTTAGGTGTCAGTGGACTATATTAAATTATTGAACGTTCATTGTATTATAGTTATATAAATATAATATTATAGTATTATATATAATATTACGCAAACATTTTTTGTAGTAATGTAGCATGGTTATTTAGACAACCGTGGTATAATATAGGTATGTTTGCTCTTCATGTCAGTAAAAATTTAATGCAAAAAAATATTATGATATAATCTTTCCTTTTATGCCTTTATGGTCTATGACAAAATTGTTAAGACTATTTACCAACTTCTTCGTTTGCTACAATTTTACAATATTGTTTTATGAAACAGGAGTTTTTTTTTTTTTAATTTCATTCCAGGATGATCTATAACCATTTTTTTCTCTTTTGCCCTGGTTGATAATTTTCCGATTAGGCTTCCCCAAGTAGAAGATAAAGCAGCATACTACGGTGTGTTTATTTATTCTGAATATTATTTTCAGTTAATTTATTTCGCCAGATGGCAACGATGACAAACAAATTCCGGAACACCCAGATGATTGATTATCTGTTTCTCTGCTCGCACGCTCTGCCTGGTCTTCCCCGTCCATCACCGCAACGACCAATAAATGAGGGGGTGAGACCCTCCCCACACCTCCTACCTCACGCACTTGGTGGTAAAAAAAATTCATCATCAAATCCGTGGTCATGCATTAATGTAACAGTCCGGCGACCTCGGTCGGAAAGCTTTATCCGGAAATAATCATAAAAAAATCCGATATCCGCTTCTCTTGAACAAAAAAAAAATATTGCCGATCACACACACACACGCGCCTAAATAATAATAGAGAGGAGAAATCCTATCTCGTTCGATGTTCAGTTGATAAATGATAGTTTATATTATACACTGGGCCGGAGGGAAAAAAATAAAATATATATATATAAAAAAAGTAATTGCGATTCCGTGGTTTTATGCGTTTTACGAGCAGCGGAGAGTGGCTGGCGGGTATTGCGATTGTTATGGTTTTTATGTGCTGGCGTTCGTTAATGTCCACATTATTGCTAGATAAAGGGTTTCTCCGTAAAGCCCCTGCAGCAGGTCTGTTATCCAAATGCGAGTCGCATTAAAAAAAAAAAAAAAAAAAAAAAATATAAAACTAAAACAGAAAACAAAAAAATGAAATAAAATAAAACAAAAACGACAAACAACCGAACCTCTCGGTCGCGCACTCCGCGTTGGTGGTGGAGAGCTTTTGCAGTCAGATTCGTTTTTACTTTATTTCCCGACGTTTTCTGAATTCCTCGCGTCTATATGTGTATGATAATAATAACATAATACAGGCAATTCGAGCACATGTTGGATGATTATGGTGGCCTCAGCGAATAATTTTATCGTCGGAAATATTTTTTTTATTGTTGTACATATATTCCGCTGCGTATAATATGATAGAATATATTATATCCGCGATAGGGTTGTAGTCGGCGGCGGGTGTAGTACCAATATATTATATACATACACATATACGACGACTGTAGTTATTATGCATATTGTTACTACTTTTGTGAATAAGCAACTAAACATATATAATATTGCTACTGGCTGTGTATGTTTATCGTTTCTGACTAAATCGGTCGCGCTCACCCTCGAAACATCGCACAAACTGTAACCGCGTTTCCCAGACCACCGAAGAATTTGCGGATTGCCATGTTACAGTTACATTGATTCGGAAGGGAATGTGCGATTCGACTTTTTAAAAAGTCGTTGCTCTCGAATAGATGCGATAATGATTTTCCTTAACCGCATAAACTCTCTGTACATAATACTATTAACACGCCCGCAATACCATGATAATATATATATATATATATTGTATAAAATGAACAGTCTAAACATTCTAAACTAATAATCGTCCTCCATCCATCTAATATCATCATTGTAAGCGGCCTATACTTGCAGTGCAGTCTGGTGATTTAAACGCAGACCAGAAGCTTAACTATGTAGCATATACCTACGTATATATGTAAGGTTTCTGGAGTTCGCAGCCAAGGATGGTTAGAAAAAAAAATGACTGTCGAACAACAAAAATTGAGTGTACGTTAACTTTTCATCCGAAATGGGTTGTCGTGCTTTCTAAAGTTTTCCGGTTTGTTTTCGTTCCGCGCTCGGAGACCGAAACAGTGCCTACGTCCTATATACGACAACAATAATAATAACACTAACAATAACAACACTGTCTTGTAATGTGTACATAATATTATAAGATTTTTTCGGTTGTTAGACGCGTTCACCGGCCTTGACTGTAGCCCACGAAACCGTTACCGGAAGCGTATAATATATGACTTTTCCCCCGACGCTCCGCCCGAAGAATGGTACGCCGCCATCTCGTTTTGTGAAATCCAATCGATAGTCACAGATCACAATAATATATCATAAGGACCGCCTCGGACAGGTATAATATTCGACAAGCGCGACGACGTTGCAGTTCGTTGATAGTCGCGTGCGTGGGCGGGTATGAGGACAGCAATTATTTTCCCAATTCGAAAAGCAGCACATCTGAATTCATTGCATTATCCGCTCGAGGTGTACAACAATAACTTTTGGAGGGCGTGCATAAGTCATACACGTTTTATGTTGTATACTAGAGCGCATAGCCGCGAGTTATCGTTTTTGCTCAGTCACGAACGTATATCGCACAATAATTGGACGCCACGGTATATATGCGATATATAATATTATTTAAGTCGTCGGATTTATTCTTTTGCAAATACGATAATAATAATAATATTAATAATAATAGCAATAATACGCGAACCATATCTCCACACCAGCCGGCTATCGTTTGTTTTCGCGAACTCCACCAGAAAAGTTTTCGTAAACAATGACGTCTCCGCCGCCGCCGTTATTCCTTTGCTGAACAAAAACGAATGTTTTCGGGACTCTGTAGACCGATAAAACACGATATTTGCTATACTTTAAGTAAATACTTGGTGCAGCAGTGCTGTGTTATCACAATACGGTGCAGTGTATGCTTATTATCTATACCAAAGCTATTATATTATAATAATATAATATTCATTGACACAGAGAAGGAGAGGCCGACCGAAGTCGAACTTTAGACCACATAGCCACCGATCTATATGATTCTCGATTGTTATTCGCAATAATAATAATAATAATAGTTATTATTATCGTAATTAATCGGTATTATATTAAACTATTAATCTTGTATATCGTTTTTCTCGCCGCACTGGCATACACCCGCGTCGTACCCATATGTTAAGTAGATATATTACTAAACAAAGTGCCACCATTCCTCCTCAAAGAAGACCTCTGTTTGTTCCCGCTAACCGTATATAACATATTATTATAATCATAGGCTCCTTTGCCTACTACAAACTTTAATACTTACATCGTAACCTTACTTTTTGAACACTTTATGGAAATCAATAATTCCATTCATAAATATTTACATAAATCGGCTAAAAGCTGAAGTGTCAAATTTTCGAGGAAACAACACGCAGCATTTTTTTTATATTATATTATCCTAACACTACAAAATGTAACATTTCTGTGACTCTTTAAAATGCAAATATCCAATTTCATTATTTCCACACCATTTATATAAATAATAATATAATTCTGCTGTCGTATCTTCGAGATGATGATTATATTATATTATAATATGGTGCATAATATAATTATTGTAAGCGCACACAAGCCTCACATCACCGAACCATGTGAACTATTGATCGCCTATGTAATATTATAATATCATTCTACGTCTAGGACGAGACCAATTATTTAATTAGATACTATATTTAATATTATTTTTGTAGATACACCTCAGTAATGGTACTTCCGTTTTATGTATACGCACAATCAAACATATATTTAATGTTAATAATACCTTTAAAAAAAAAAAGTAATAAAAATTACGTTTAAAAAAGTTATTCAAAATGATACAAAATGCTTTTGTGGTGATAATGAAATCTCAATACCTACAGCATTTGATTTTACGTGAATTGTTCAGATGTATCAAAATCTTGATTTCGAACGAAATTGTTTTTTTATTTACAGCCTAAATTTTATTATATTCACTAAAGTAGTTTTTTTATTTTGATTCATAATATACCTAACGTTTGAAATGTTGCGCATATTATCGGTTAAAATCATTTAAACAATATAGATGTTATATTAACTGGAATCTTTTCATAAAAACTACACATTTATTTTTTTATTGAAATGTATATGATATGTTATAAACACCTCATACTTATTATACGAAATGCGTCGAAAAAAAAAAATAAAATGACATAAATTATATTATCATGATTCTTATTAAACATATTTTTTGTATTATTATTATTACCATGGTGATATTTTCATAATTTACTCTGATAAAAAAAATTGATTCACGAAATCCCGCGAATTTAAATCACATAAAACTCATATCCGGATATTTTCACTGTCGCTCTCTCCGTATCTCTTTCTCTCTCTCTCTCTCTCTGCACATATCTATATTTATATAATATACAATACATGCCCATCAGCCGTATAGACGCAAGTTCGAATGAATTGTTCTCTTTCCATTTGTCTCGCGGTAGTCGAGGTGTGAGTATAATAATATTATATCCCGCGCCTGCGTGCATGCGAATAATGTATGTCGCCGGAATACGCAACATTATTAATAATAGTTATAATAATTGTTATTGTAATACACTAACCTCCAGACCGTCTCGCGGTCGTAAACGTATAATATTGTTATATTAATGATAATAATGATGATAATAATAATAAAAATACGCGATTCGCGATGACGATTGATTTTCTTCGAATTATAATTATTTCGAACACATCACCACCATGTAGCAACCGACCGTGTTATCATAATATTTTACAAACTCCACGGTCGTCTTCCGATGAATTTTTCGGACTTATCTGGCTAGTCTTCCTCTCTGCCGCCCTTGTAAAACCACCACTGACTCTTTATCGATATTATTACGGGGCGATTTACGGCTTACCAGCGATCTCCGGACGACCGTTATATTATTATGGAGTGGCGGCGGCTACCATGTATAGGTAGTATTTTGCAGTTAATATTTGGACACACATTTTGATGGATGCATAATCGATGGTCGACTACTGGGACGGAGGTGATTGGGGTACAGGCCCACCCTTATTTATCTATTAAATTATCCCACCACCCCGTATTTTCACGTATTTTGCGTGTGTTTATATTTTATCTTTTTGTGGCAACCGTTGTGTTATTATTTTTTTCCAACTTGCAGGTTAAACACAGTTATTTCATCCTCTATATAATATATAATGGTGTTGTTAACTAAAAATGCGCTCATTTGGTGGGAAGGAGCGAGGGCGGAGTATGAGAACTCGTGTGCAAATAAACAACACGCTGCACTGGGTAGTTGTTACATTTATAGCCCAACGACCAAATATTTCTATCACGAACGGAAGAGAACAGGACTAGCGTAACTACTGTTTAACTATTTTTTTTTTTAACGCGTATTCTTATATACAATCGATTTTTAATCATAATTTGTTCGTAAACATTAACCGTCAATTTTTATGTTTTTATGTACCTACGTGTGCGCAAAGTATGTTCAAATCTCTATAGGTATGGCAGAAATAAAAACGCTACAACCCAACTTGATTAAGTGCTCAAATGTTGTAAATACAAGTAATTGGATTATGTACGGTGATATCATACTATTTAGTTTATGTTTGCGCACACAACGATTTATTCTCGGCATCATTAAACAACGATGATTAATATTTTAAACGATAAATTCTCGATTTTATTTTTGAAAAGCTTTGTCGTTGAATTTGTTATCCAACTCGGATCCCTTAAACAAATCGGTCGCACGGCGCTCAATTGATAATCTATCTTAGATATCTTACGGACTATTGAATTGCTAGAATTGCAAATGTTTATTTTTTGTAATGACGAAAATGTTTTAATGAATGATCAAAAAAAAAAAACATAGAGCCAAAAATACTCGTAACGGCAAATTCGTAAAACGCGCTTGGACGTTGTAAAAAAAAAAAGAAATAAGAATATCACTTTGTTTATCGTATACACACACACACATATATATATATATATATATATATATATATATATATATATATATTGTGTAACTGGATCGGCAGTCGCCGCCGTGTAAATAATTTCGTTCACGCGCCTCGGAAATAGCGTACATTTATAATATATTACACATATTGTATTATTGTAGTCGGCGTTTGCGATGTTTTTCGACAAATTGGGTAGACGCGCTCTCGCTTTACACACTCGCAGCCCGTTCACCATCCCTTTCACGACGAGCTGTGGAGGAAATTCATAATCTCGCACAAGCAGCAGCTTTTGTTTTTATTGTTATTATTTTTCTCCCGATGTGTATATACACACACACACACACACATTCGTATATACGCGTACGTATATACTATATATATATAGGTATATAATTACGTGTATGTATATATTATTTTATTTCCTTTTTTTTTCATCAGCGTCGAAAAACCGTTGGTGAACTATAGAGAGAGAGAGAGAGAGAGAGAGAGAGAGACAGGATAAACAAAAAGAGACAAAACGAAGCGAACGGACAAAAAAAAACCTCCAGTCAAATATAATAACATGAAGCAATTAACGAAATGGAATTGTTAAAAATTAATTATTTATTCGGATGGTTAGAGAACCATCGGAGCGTGGCCAAAATTCACAAAAACGCGTCGGTCGGTCCGGTGGAGGGTTGGGGATCGAGAACGAAGTCGGCAAAAAAATATGACTGAACTCCGACGGTTCTCTTAATCCGAATTTGAAATTATAATAATTTGCAATTAGTACTGCTGCCAGTTGCGCAAAGTCGGCAATATAAATACGAGCACGCGATTTTTAAACTATACGAAAGAAGAAAAAAAATATTAAATTTAATATTATGCAATAAAGACAAATACTACAGATGAATCTTATGACGCACTAAGTCGTTCTCTCAAAACAAAAACATAAGACGTCTCGCGGCTGTACTAATAACCAACGCGGGTCTGGTTTTCTGCGCTGATTATCAGTCGCACATGGTAGTTATTTTATTATTTAATACCTCTATTTGTACTCCCTCTACTCATATAATAGTGTTATCGTGTCTTTAGAAATCGTGTTTACTGTAAGATTGACGATCACTTTTAAGGAAATTCCAATATTTTCAAAAATATTGTTTCTAAAATACAAAATTTGTTTTTTAATAATTAATAATATTGTAGATCAAATTACTTTAATAAAAAATAGAAAAAATGTATGGAATAAAAATATTTGGTTCTCTATAAATAAGATTTGTTTATCTCACAAAAAAAGTGAAAGTTGGAATTGGGCCTTTGTTCTTGTAAATGTCTCGATTACATTCGTTAGTGCGCCACTGTCATCGTCGTTTTAAATATTATTAAAGATAACAGGTATGGCTGGTATCATTTCGGTAGTAGAAGTGGGAATATCACCCTCATAAAATTTATCATTCCCCGCCATTTATCTTACGAGTCACTTTGACCACTAGGCTATTATATAATATATATAAGTACATTCTACATATCCGAACAACTGTTATTCATCAGCTGGAAAAGGTTAGTTTCTACAATTATTTGCCAGTTCGTACGACCTTACCGCGGGTTACTATTTCGGTTCGTGGAGAAGTTTATGTTTTTTTTTTTTTTTTTTTTTTTTTTTTTTTTTTTTTTTTTATTTAAAGGAAAAGGCTTCAACGACTAGGGTTATTAGCCTGGTATTAAATTATTACATGATATTTTTCTTAAAATTAGTTGTTACATATTATATACATGTTTTATTGTTACAATTTTTTAATAATATTTGTAATGTTTAAAAAGGTTAGTATTTTATCTGTTTGATTTTCGCCAAGTGCTTCTGCTATGGTGGGTGGCATGTTGAGATCGGTGCGGATTTGGGAGTATTGAGGGCATTCTTCCATTATGTGTTTGATGGTTAGTGCGGTGTGACAGGGTTCACATATTGGTTGGGATTCTTTGCTGATTAGGTATGAGTGAGTGAGGAAGGAGTGTCCGATTCTGGTGCGGGTGATTGCAATGTCTTGGCGTCGGTTGAGATTTGGGGGTGTGTTCCATTTTTTTATTGTTTTTTTAATATTTTTGAGTTTTTTAGACAATGTTATTGAGTTCCAGTAGTTTTGCCAAGATGAGAGGATTTTCTGGTTTATAGAGTTTTTGATGTCGATGCTGGATACGTTGTTTATTGTAGGGTTAAGGATGGTTTTCGTTGCCTGTTCGGCATGTTTGTCTGCTTTTTCATTCCCTATAATTCCGGTGTGAGATGGGACCCACATAAATACAATGTTTT
>JACXSJ010000285.1:111240-151731 GCA_014851325.1 Pentalonia nigronervosa
TTTATGTTTTTATATTCGTATATTTTATACCGTCCACGCCGCTGTTATATCGCGATGAAATTTTTTTTTTCATAATTTCCTTTTTATTCTTCTTCGAACCGCAGACATCGGAAAAACAGTTTGTGTTCGTCTCTCGCCCGCACGTACTGTTTTTTCTCAAATAATTCTAAGTAAGCGGCAGTGACATGACACTAGCGCGTCGTGAAAATTTAATCTCATCGTAAATATACGGTTGGAATAAAATATATGCCCAACGCAGCAGTTTATTTTGTCTACCGTCTCATATACATAGTATTACTGTATATAAACGCGATTTATACATATTTCAATCGTTGCCATCTGTATACACTATATAGCTTCATCTACAGGTCGGTTTCTACCTATATATTGTATACAATATTTACATTTTATTATTCTGACGCCGCAACCAGCACATATACCAACAACCGAAATCGCAACAAAAGTTGCGTGCCTACTACGCGAGTATCCGAAATAATGCGTTACGTCTGTGACGAAAATCCCCATTCTTATAAAACATTAACGAAACAGGACTTTGTTAAAATCAAAACCCGAATTCGGTCGTCGTAGTATAAATAATTCACTGGCGACCGTTTGCGTGAGATGCGAAGTCGGCGGCGTTCCTGTGATCATGTGAGCATTGTGAGCGCGAAACGTTAAGAATTTTTAAAACGTGACCTCCGAAAACGTCGGCTGGGGAGACCTGCAGCGAATGACTATCAGACTATAGAATTAGTGAGCGCTGTGTCGTCGACGTCGTTGTTGTGTTATTATTATTACTACTATGTACCGCCGCACCGCGTGTAATATCAACGTAATTATTTTTCGCCGCGTTGTTGTCGTCGTCGACACAGCAATTTGAATTTATATTGCGTTTTAAAGTATTTCGTGGAGGGATACGCGCTGCAATGTATATATACGTATAATTTATTATATTATACACGTGCGCTTAATGTCGGGTCGCGAAACGATCGTTTTAAACTCAAGTCGCGACGTGTCCGGGGTTATATCGTTGATTCATGAAAGAAATAAACTTATAATTATTGTTCATATATTATGCATGATAGATGTACTGCTGCAGTTGCGACGGTGACGACGACCTTTGTGTATAAAAAATTCGATCGTTTTTCCGCGTTCGGAAATAATAATACATTTGCTATAATGCGGTTCTCGCGACGTTCCTGCACTGTGTACTATTATATAATTATATTATACCGACGACGGTGTTGGGTAGTAACCGTGAAGTCGTAACTAAGGGTGCCTAATAATAAGTAAAAATAAACCTTGCCCTCAATCCATCCCCACCCCATTAAAAACCTCATAAAGATATAAATACGTTATGGCCTTCAATTTCCACCCCGGCCGATTGTTGTCTTTTGTCGTACGCCCATGATATGCTTTACGTGGCTTAAAAGTATAATTCGATATAATTTACTGTATAGCAGTTTACAACCAAAACATTTGTCGGTTGCTCGGCGAAGCGAAAATCGTCGAATTTTTGTTAGTGAATCGATTAAATTGCTATGGGCTTTTTCCGACTTGAAACGAACAATAAGTCTGCTGGGAAATATTACTACATTCAACATCATCTGTACGATATTGTAATGTTTTGTGGCGCTCAACCTCTGACCGAATAGGTTGCGCATCGTAACACTGCACAACATTTATGTATTTGCTATTATTCACTTAGGACTAATCGCGGATGATACGACGACTTTCCGGGGAACGAAATATTTTACTCTGTTATTCTTTCACACAGGTACGTTGTACCACATACAGTCATAATATATTATATTTCTCGCACGCCGTATACCTAGGTACCAAAATATATTGCCCCTCGCGCAGTATTACGGGCCACAGCCCAACACTGTGGTTATAAATGTGCAGTATTTACGTAATACGTTACATAGTAATATTATTATATGAGCTTGTGCACAATACGTGTGTGTAAAAATTATACTATTGTATTGTATACCTGCTTGCGGACGGGGATGGTGGGGGTTGGTGGTGGTAAAGGAGGCGAGGGCGCGTTTTAATAATTACCATAATGGACCGTTCGTGCGTGGCGACCGCGGTGTATACTGCTCCGGCAGGCCCAGAAGAGGGTAGATCGCGGGAAGCTGCAGGGCCGTAAAGAAAGGATTACCGCGCGACGGGTATACGTATACATCATTATGCACATATACATATAATAATATATACGTACACGCATTATAATATATATATATATATATATGTATCGTTGTGTGGCGTCGAGCTTTTCACCGTTCGCACGCCGTTATATCCGGTAGGGGCGGAATGAGGATGACAAATGAACACGCACACACGCGAGTCGATTTATATTATTATTATTATTATAAATGTATACATACGCACACATACTCACACATTATATGCTTATAATGTTTATTATTTATATATGGCGAGGGTTGTTGTATTATGGAGACGGTGACGCGTCCCCCCGTTGACCGCATGTGAAAGACGAACGATCGCTGCACGCCGAGCACTTCCGTTTCGCCGGCCCGATTTTATTTTCTTTTTATTTCTCTGTATATGTTTATTCCGCATAATACAAATCGATATCGTCGTAAATATTAATAATAACAAATAATAATGCTCCATGTTCGAGCTGGCAACAAAATACGTCATCGTATCGCGGCCATGTGCAGCGCGCACCATAATATACTACGATATTATTATATCAATAATAATATGAAGCACAGTTATATATTATACACTATAGTAGAGCGCATCCACAGCCGCAATTCGGTTATTGTAAAATATAGAAAGTATAATATTATTATAGTGGAAATGAGAGTGGTTGTGGTGGTGGAAATGACTATAATTTCACACTCGAATACTTATCACTACCCTGTAAGTATAACTGCGCGTAAGTCTCGGCTTTTTCTTTTCTCTTTGTTTCGGTCGTTTAAAAAAAAAAAAAAAAAAATAAGAAAAAAGTGAAACGTTTTACCGCGCAATGTTCGTATACATAGGTACACATCTGTCTGTTCGACCCGATGCGTTTATCCCGGACGCGACGCGTGCCATATAATAAAGTGTATATATGTATATAATATAATATGTATATATATATAGGTACACGAACACATTACAACATTCGTATATACACACGTTTTTACAACACGACTACCGTAAAATTTCTTCCGGCACTTAACCCTCTCGCCACCACGACCGCGCACAACCACCTCGCCGGTGGCGTATATATATGACACACGCACACACACTTATATATGTATATATATGTGTGTGTGTGTGTGTGTGTGTGTGTGTGTGTGTGTGTATTATTATATCATATGAAATACGTGCGCAATGGATTCGCCGCTTGGGCGGAATACGAAATTATTGTCTTCGACCCCGAACACGAAACTCGGCGTACTGCGCGTGGCCCTCAACCCATATGATACTGCGTACAATGACGTATTGTGTAACGTCGTGATAATATTGTTAATATTATGTTATCATAGATCGATGTATTTAATATTATATAGGTAAATATAATATAATATTATATGTTACGGCATCGAATTTGGATGCGTTTAAACGCAAACGAACGAGCCGTTATAAAGGCCGTATATTATCATATTGCAGAACGAGAGAGAGAGAGAGAGAGAGAGAGAGAGAGAGAGAGAGACGGAAAGAGCAAGCAAAGTGACGAAGGACGATAACACGGTTAAAAATATCTGCAGGAAACGGTGGACGAATGTGGAGATAGTGTGGGATAGACGATATAAGTCTATAGATGGGGTACATTTCAAAAGCGTTAGTGCATATTATACGTATTATTTTCAACTCGGTTATCCAATTCCGTCGAAACTTATAATGCGCTTTTAATATTTACTAGCCCGTATGCCGTTTCTTACTTTTGATTTTATCATTATTATGATTGTGATAAATATTCAGTGTATGTTAGATAAGTATTTTTTTTTATTAATAAATCAATTTGTATTTTGTTTTGAAAGCCCGACGAGACCGATCGGATTGGCGCAATACGGTCTACTCGATTGGTCCATCTCGGCACCTGATAAAATGCTGTGTTAAATGTTTTTCGAGCCATTAAGTTTGCTGACGTTTTGCACGACATTTATTTTACGATCGTCGGCAGTTTTTCCTAACGGACAAAAAACAACCTAAACTTCAATATAAGAACTAACTAGACATGACCGCTGCGGGTTTTTACTGTTTATAAAGTCGCTATATCTTGAAACTTTTCATGGACTCATTTTATCGGGAATAGTTAATCTTAATAGTTATAGAAGAAAAAATATATGCAATTTTTTTTAAACTCCACTTTCAGCATTACATTTCTCTCTCTATTCACAAGGAGGCTAAATATTTAATAACATATTTATCACCGGTTTCATTAAATGTGCTTGTATAAATATAAAACGGAATGTCACCTTTTCCGATAAAAAAAAAATATTTGAATCTATATTATATAAAAATCATTAAATTTTTTTAAAGCTCAGATGAATACATTTTATACTGTTGCCTTCGTCAAAGATCCTACATTAAAAGGCTTCTTTCTATACATAGCTAGTGCACACATACGCGCACATACACAACACATTACACTCAAATGCTGATTTTTTTTTTGTTTAAAGCATTTGTCACCTTTTTACACCAGAAGTTATTTTATTCTATTATTGTTTCTGACACGTCACAGGTGTTTCTAAATAAGTAATATATATTTTTTTTTGCATTAATATTAATATAATATGATATAATGTATGTACAAGTACATCTATTATATTATGTTGCGTATATTAAATATTTTTTTTTTTTTTTTTGGATAGATGTGTTTATCGTGTATAAGTACCTTCTATATATTTTTAATATGTAAATCGTGTTTGTATATTGATATTATTTGGAATCCATTCGAATAATATAATAATGTGTGTATGCATATCATAACATTATATAGGTATGTTTGTAGTTGTATAATATTATTAATTTATAATTTTTGTTTTGTTTTTGCAATGGAATGTTTTATTGTTTCAAACGCGTGTTTCGTAATATTCTGTATTATACATACATATATAAATATTATTAAAACAAAAAAACATTTCCCACATACCAAAGTATTACTACTATAAGAATTTCATTACACATATATACAAATGTTTATATATAATATATAGAATGTCTCTGCATTTGTGCACGACCACCCGCTTACTTTATATTATAGTTAAATATATTTATACTCCTATCGCACTATCACCCCTGCCTAAATTAAAACTATAACACCTTAAAACTTAAAACCTACACATGACATTATCTTACGGTTAGTAACTGAAACAGAAATTAATAATTTAATTTTAAAAACATTTACATGATTATTGAGACCATATTATATTTTATAAACATAAAGAAGACGTAACACAAAAAAAATTTTAATTTATTTTATATCAAGTGGTAGGTAACACAAAGTCATAATAACTACCAACAATTTTAATATACGGTAATTATTTTCAAAAATATTTATTGATAAAACAAATATTGTCTTGCAGTACAAATAAGGCGAGTTACTTTTGTACATTATTTTGTAGATATACGTATGTTATCTACGTCCTCATTTTCAGAGTGTATGTTGACAAAACACAAAGTGAAAAAAAATTTCTATGTATTTTGTGTACACTTTTTTTCGCAACCAATTCGTGTTTAATTATTACTTGTATGATAACATATCACATGTTGTTTCAACTTGCAGTTGATCTCTAACAAACGATCATAATTTTATATTATTGACTCCAAACAATAATAACACCGTACCTTTTCAGGTAGATAAGCAAATATAGATATTTAAAAATAGATTGGCACACAATAAACCTTTAATATAATGCATTATGTATATACACACAAACTGCCCATAGTATTGTTATTATAATTATTATTGTTATTATTTTATAATTTTACATAAGCACCGTCTGGCGCAAGATTACTTAATCGACCATTAAGCAGCATTTCTGACACATAAAGAAAAATATTATTTTCAATTTCAAATCTACGTTTCGTTTTCACAATCGCGTTATAATAATAATAATATTGTGATGACTTTGAGGTGTAACAGTGATAATAATAATAGTAATAATAGAATATGCAGTTCGAAACCTTCAACGCAAAAACGATGTAGCCATATAATATAATATTTGATTTGATTTAATACAGTCGTCATCGATGTTTTACTCGGAGGCGGTGGGAGAGAAGAGATGAAATGTCATCAGACTTTTTTTAGCGCATTTTTCACAGTAGAAATATATATTTATTTTTGAGTCTTCGTCCCACGATCGATAATACTAAAATAAAATTAAATACCCAACGGTGTATCCGATTGATCGATCGCGTGTATGTTGCACATGCTGTTATAATATAGGTATTATAATATTATGTTATACTTCTTGCGACCTATAAAATCACCCATCGCGTTTAAAACAATTGTTAATTTATATATAACGTATCATATACTTGTTTAGTTATATATTACAATAAAAATAGACAGTGGTAAATAATAATTATAATAATATTTAAAAAAAATTCTTATTTGTGTGTATGCCGTATTTGCTACAACACTCGGTTCGTCTGAGTTTAATTCTGTGTATATATTATTAAAATATGTACCTATATTCAATTTCATCACAAACGATAACGCAATAACGCATTTTATATGATGTAGACGACCCGTATACAGTATACAGGTATGCATGGAAATTGTAATTATTATAATGTCGTCGCCGTAGAAAGCGGTGGCAGTGTTGGACACGGTAACGAACAAAACAAACGAAATGTAAACTTTTTTTTTCATAACACCATTCGCTCGGTATTTTTGCTTGTAGTCGATAACTTACAGCGGCCACAGTGCCGTATTAAAGAGATGAGTATTTTTTTCGTGACCGATTCACTGTTCATATTTTTTACATTTTTCAACAGTCGATAGGAGATATTACAAAGACGCCTATGAAAAATGTTTTGTATATGGAAAAAAAGAAAAACTCGACTATAGAGTTTTTTTTTTTTTGATCACGCTATAAAATAATCTATTTTTGCTTGGCTTATCAGTGGTGGTTTGCTGTTTTTCACCTATATCTTTCCTTCTTTTTTATATATTTATATTATATAATATATAAAAACTTCCCATCGGCATTACGGTGATGAGTGCTTGTATAGTTGTGTGTGTGACGCGGTGCCATGATATATTATAAAATATACCATTTAGTATGTTGTATGTACCTATCATGATATCATTAATTACCTATTAAATATAATATGAATGTCTGTAATTTGATTGTCACTTGCTCGAATGTGCATCGTAAAAGTTATATTCAATAATACTATGCAACCGAACAATAATAATAATAATAATAATACACACATACACTGTCTTATTATTTTATTATTTATACATTTTAATTTACTTTTTATTAATTTCTTCTAATATCATATAAGTTTTTGTATAGCGCAAGAAGTTTTTAGCATAATAATATATTATAACAGGTTATAATAATAATAACATTCAAATTTTGTTGAAAAACACACGCACACACACATACACAAACGCACGCACGCACTCTCTCTCTCTCACACACACACACACACACACACACACACACAACGGCTGTCGTAACAATAACATTTTCGACATTACCGTACCTGTATAAAATATATTTACTTACATAATAATATAAATTAAAATAATAAGTTTACTCGTCATTCGATCGACCCGCAGCTTAACGTGCTTTAACAGCACTCACACATTTTAAAGTCACAAAAGTTTACAGCAAAATGTCGTGCAGCTGGTAAAATGGATCTTCTGTACGTGATTTAATTGAAAAATCATTCTTTAATATACATACGCACTGCACAGGTAAACTATTAAAATACATGCATTCAATATTGATGCACGTTGACATACCATTTGCGAACATTTCATCGAAAAAATCCGTAACATGCATTTAACCTAATTCGTGACGTTTTACGAAGAACAATATTCAGAGTACAAATCTTAAAATTTACCAACCGATCGGGTTTTAAAAACAAAAAATAATTTGTAAGCTTTCAATCTTACTTTGTAAGTTTGATGGTTTTTAAAAATGAAAACTTTCTAAATGATCGTATATCCTTGTCTGTGGTGTGCGTTTTAAAAATTCAAATAAATCAATAAAATCAATAATAATTGAAAACGCCTTCACTAAAATCGATAACATGGATTATTGACTGATTGGATTCGAAATCCACAATAATTATCTAAAATTGCGTATCGGTCCAACAATCGATCATCAATAGCATTAAAATCAGTTTTCATACCGACCAGGCCATAATTATTTCCAAAACTGTAACTCCCCCTCCTTCGGTAAAATATCCCTAGTGAAAATTTACCCCTCGGTCACTAGTGAAATTTTACCGTGGCTCAAAAATAAACCAATGTAAATATCAGTTAGTGATTTTTTTTACCTAGCAAAATTTGATCAGATAGTGAATATTCACTTTAATGATATTTTACCGAGGGGGGGGGGTGGCTTGTACAACGCTACCAAAACACACCGGTGCTGAATGTTTTTCAGTCATACGCTTCGTACCTAAATATTACAATATTATAATATATTACACTGCTGCAATATATTATTATATAGTACAGTAGGCGTGTCACGCGATTTGATCGGAAAATCGGCCTGAATATTATGAAATTATTCGTAACCGCCGCCTGAGTGATCGTTATAATACCATCGTGCTTAAACTGTGCGTAAATAAATTGCATATTTATAAAACAATATCGTTCGATCTCGGCCACACGTCATATTAGTAAAATATTCATCACAATAATATGTACGAATTTCCGATTGAATCGTGTGTTTTAATATCACGACGTTTTTCTTTTATTGCCTATGTAAGACATGTAGGTATAAAATATATTATATATTATTATAATATCGTATTGTGTAGTAGTTACAGTGTCGTTATCTCGGTTTTAGTGTGTCGAGATATTCATGTTACGATATAATAATATTATCGTTGTTATTATTATTATTATTATTATTATTATCATCATAATAAACACTAAACTTATATACCTACTAAATAAATTGTTGTATTATGTTTATCAAATGACCGTGCGTGTGTATTTTTCAAGTGATGAGCAATTACCACCATCAGGCAGCTGCGGTCGCCGCACAAGGTTTCGGGCCACCAGCGTCGCCGCACACCGGCGGCCCCGGCAACCCGCGGGCCGCCGCGTTCCCGCCGGCCACGTCGCCCGGCCCCGGCGCCCCGTCCACCATGGACATGTACAGCTCGAACCCGGCCGATTACGTGCAAGCAGCGTCACCGCAACCGTCCGCGTTCCCCGCGATCGCCGTCTCACGTGCGCCCATTAATTACAATCCTGTAGGTATATAGTCCGATTTGCGTAAGGGTTTGTAACGATATACAATTTATTTTTACTTTTTTATTTTTTATTATTTTTTTTTTTTTTTTTACATTTCTCCCCTCTACTCGATACCAACACAACCGATACCGTACTTGCCGTACTCGCGTGGACGTATCGAGAGACGGACTGCACTCTCCTCGCCCCTCACACGCCGCCACCCCGCCAAAAAGAAAGTCGACCGTATGGGTCCAGTTCATCTTGGCACCGTTACGATTATAAAAAAAATAAACAGTTGTCCAAAAACTATATCGTATTGAAAAAAATACAATTTTTTGACCACTGTTTTTTTTTAAAAAATTGTAACGGTTGCAGAGTACCGAGGTAATTTATCTCAGGCGGGTTATATTCATTGACAAGAAGAATAAAGATTTTCGATGCTAAAGGATTTTGCGACGTAAAAAATATTAATACGTCAATTCTTTTCTCACACGTCACTATTTGAATTTCTGATAAGCCGTAAGTAATTGATTACTTTTAAATTGAAAAATAAAGTTTACGTATCGTTGATTCCATGATACTCTTTATTATAGTATATTATCCATCTTTCACTATTTACCTATGATGACTCGAAATCTATTTCTCTCTCTCTCTCTCTCTCTCTCTCTCTAAGCGCAGTCCGTCTTTTTATAAGTCCATGTTACTACTATTACTTTTGAAACACGATATTGTATCGACCAAAACTTGAAGGACAAAGATACACACACACACACACACACACACAAACACAAACCGCCTATATGTATATTTTTGTGACGTACACTGTGTAGCTGCTGCCGTGTGACCGCCGACGGGGTGTTAGGTATCTATTGTAAAAAAAAACGCCTGCAAACGGCCTGCTACAATAATTGTTGTTGTTATTATTGTTATTATTATTATTATTATTATTATTATTATTATTATTATTATTATTATTATTATTATTATTATTATTATTACCTATGTATAAAGTGTGTGTACGCTCTATAATATATTATAGACATCCCGCACGATTCGCACTCTCCTCAGGCACATTCCCCGCACGCCTTAAACTATTGTATTATTGTGTGTGATTATTTTGTGTATAAAATATATTAAAATTGTAATAGGTAATATATATCATTTTATCATCGCGTGTTTATCGATTACACTATGAGATGGCTCGTCGTATTTTTTTCATTTTCACGTTAGGTTAAATAGGTATATATGGTAAGGTTAAAACCTAACTTAACATTGTGGAAAAACTACAGTGGAGACACCCTGTATACTCGTTTATACGTCCCGATTAACACGGTTTTTTTACGCTTTTTTTCTTGCTGGTTTTTACAGTTTTTAATTATGTTGTTTTTTCGCTTTACTTGTTTTGTTGTCTAGATTTAATTTTATACACTACCTATATCGCATTATTAGTCTCATTTAAATGGTGTTTTAAGTTTTAATAATTATGAAATTGTACTCGAATGCCACCTAATATCTCGGCAATAATATTGTATGTACGTTTTAGTAGTACGATTAGAACGAAGATATAATATTTGTATACAGCTAGGGAGTTTGTAAAATGATGGTAGAACCATCTGTGCACATGATTTTTTTTTTTTTACTTTGTAAGCTAAATAAAATCTTTTGACAATTTAATATAATAATATCATCTACTTTTCAATACTACAAGGATATAGTATAAACTACACTGACCAGTTTGGTGGTCTACCGGTTTTGGCCGTGTGTAACGGACGGATCGGGTCAACCTAACTTCCCAAACTACTGGGGTCTTTTAAAATAATCGGTCTTAAAATAACGTAGCATTAATTTATTAGTCACACAATTTGAAATATTACGCCCCACTTTTATATATCACCCTCTTGAAAACCCGGCCCAGCCAAATCCCTCCGAATGCTACGGCTTTACGCTGTTTCTTGTACTCCACCTAACCCACACAAATATGTAATAAGCGCTAAACTAAGGTCTCTACCACTATAACCCCCTCACCTTCGTGTTAGGTCCGTCGGGAAGTGTCCGTTGATGATGTGAGTGCGCTCGTGTTATAGTTACTCGCGTCGGATTCCGCGCGCGCGATACATTATTCAACTTCCATCATCGCCGCCCTCGGTATACGCGATAATTAATCACTTCACCGGGGGGTCGAGTGGTATGCCTAGTCTCCTCAAATCCTCCTAGTCTGATCCCCGTTTCCCCCGGGATTCTGAAATATTATAAATTAAAACACTGCCAGTAGCGTTTGTCGTCGTTGTGGTGGCGTCCGCTCACCTACAAACTTTCCGACGTATTTCGAATCGCATCCCTGCGACAAACTATTATAACTATTCACTCATATAGTATTATATATACAACACATATGTCTACCAACCTTGTTCGAGTTAATATACCTCCCTAAATACACATATATACTTATATTATATGCTTAAAAATGCACATTTATAGCGATAAAACTTTCAGACTATCTACTGAACGAAAGCTTAAAAAAATGCAGCCGATATATTTTTTTGGTAAAATTACAATCATATATTATACTATAGATGTTAAGATGTCACTTACCTCTGCTGGACTCCTATGATAACTCGTAAGCGTATAATAATAATAATAATAATAATCATAATAATATTTATAATAAATAATAATAATAATAATGTACATTTGGTTCACCAACGACTTTAATTTTTTCTAATTTTTATTATCTTTTACAGTCAACAAAAAATAGTATTTGCATTTAAAAAAAAAAGTATTACTTCGATCAATCGTCGTGTACGGTAAAAAATATTATTATTATTATTTTTTTGATATCTTACAAGGCTCGTATATTATCCCTTTTCCTTGGATATCGCATACTTTAATAATAATATGTACGCACACTCGTGTCACGTCCAGCCCATCCATTTATAGCACATCAATTCTGGAACTCTAGCCCGAACGTCACCAAGGTCTGTTCTCGAAAACTTCGCTTTTTTAAAGAAAAAAAACATGAGACATACTACGACTTATTATTATTGTCGTGTACATTGTATAAAGTCGCCGATGTTGCAAAAAATATTATATCCATCTGCAGTGTTGTGCATCTGATCCTCATTAATAACATTAATAATAAAAAAAAAGTAGAGCACTAGTCAAAACCATACTTCTCTGCAAGTCGATATAGTATTTAATTACAGGTTCTCAGTAGATATAGTCTTGCTAGTAGGTATGTTTTAGTACAAAGAAAGTTACAAATATAAACTTAATATTTACCAGTTTTAAAATAAAAAACGGACTTGTAGAACTTGTGGCCGTATAATATTCTTAATTAATTTTTTACTGTATTAATATATAATAAAATATTATGCGTTTTAAGTGACGTTTATAACATACTGTTTTATTTATTCATTTTTATAAATATAAATTTATTTTTCATTACATTTTTAATTATAGAGTTTTCTTATTATTATATACATTATGATATAATATAGGCTTTTTTTTTATATTATGACTGTACGTTGTTATAAGCTATAATTGAAAGAAAATAATACTGTATTTTCGTATTATTATATTTGATAAAAATATTGACCAACGAAATCGAGTACCTGCGATGACAAGGCATGTCGATCTGCAGAAAGTCATTACATTTACTGATTTTTGCCAATGTCACCATTTGTTTTTTCTGGTTTTCGTATTAGTATACTAGGAAAAATCTACATTATGACAGACAATTAAGATTTTTATAATGTTCAATCTTTTATTTCGAGTTTAAATACGTTATTTCTCGACCAAATCTTAATGTAAAACAGTTTGTGTTGTGTTTTTTTCGATTTAGCATTTTCCAAACATCAATATTATTCACAATACCAGTACAGTCTTGTATTTTACATGATAAACCTTCCAAGCGGTTCTTTTTCTTTATTAAATATATATACAAATTTAATAATAACATATAATTATGAAAGACGACAGTCCTTTGCATTTATAAAATACGAAAAATCAAATTAAATGTTTTTTTTTTGTTGATGTTTTTAGTAAAAAAATAAATTATTAAATCATTATAAATCACTATGCTCGCCTCCTTACAAACTAAACGTTTCCTTGACGCATAGCTACAGTTATTACCCTTCTTCACATATCGTCACTTTGAACATTATTAAGTCATCGTATAAAAGAATGTCGAGTCGAAGATTTAAATTAAATTTCAACACACTAAATAATAATATGTTTTCCTTAAATTCAAGTATATCTATATTAATATTGATATCTATGTTAGTATGTATATTTTTTTTAAATAAAGCGACAAACGTATTCTCTCACCATCGCCTAAAACACACACAATAAAAACAAAAACAATCGTTTCTAATATAATTATATTATAATAAACTAATTCATTTTTATTACAATTCATTCAACATCGAAATGGCATATTTTCTTATGATATTATTGTGACAACTCGAAAATGGATTCAATTCCCATATGTAATTCGTTAATCGAGAATAGCGCAAGCCACCTCCCAGAACACCCATGCAACAAAATTGCCTATACAACGCGCCGGCCAGCATATTCGAATTATTATAATATTATTTATATTACAAAAATATCAATATTAATAACTATACTATTGTATTATAAATGGGTTGTTTGTACCATTCACCGTAGCTGTGCGTTGCAGACTAGGGATCATTAGTGGATTTTCCTATCGCTTTCTTCATATACATCATATTAATTTGTAAAACAATTTATTACAAACAATATACATATTTTGTAAAAGAAAAAAATAAGAGTTTTTTAAAAAAAAAATCAACGAAAACATTTACATAATAATTCAAAATTTTGATTTATATCGTTTGGAAATAATCAATTAAAAATTATTTACTCAACATTTAGGATAAGGTAATGCGCGCCTCGTTTGACTAGCCAAGCCACCATCAAAGCTGTTAATTATCTAGACATTCACTGCAGGAAATACTAATACATCGTATATTATAAAATCTCATACCTTCTAACATTTTGTAATGTTTTACAGAACCGTCGAGAAAACATTATATTATTTTCGAGAGAAATTTTAGTGTTAAAGACGAGTGTTTCAATTTGATTTGCATTACAAAATTGTTATAAATTATTATTATTTAATGCACAATGCTGGCTGTGACGAATATGTATATTGTATATATATTACCTTAAAATCTGGCACAGTATGACAGCAAAATATCTCTAAAATTCTCTGCGTTAAATCGAATTGCAGTTAAATGTTCTCTTGCTTCGACAATTTATTCCGACTTTTTTAAGCACTGTTTATAAAACCCCATCTTTGGGGTAATCATTGTCGTCATTTACCGCTATATAACCGAATGACTAACTACGAAAAATAAATAACATAAAATAGAATTTTAATTACGCTCAAAATAAACATGTTTCTGGATTTCTTGTATGGCCTACTAAGATGATAGTAAAAAATCATCAAAACGTATTCTTTAGTCTTAGATTCTTACTGGACAAGAATTTTATTATCGTTGTTATCTTGATTTTTTTTCTAAAAATAAATATTTTCCTACAGTACAGTATAATACAAAATATTTGGAAACCGTTGATTTCTGTAGTATCGTATTTTATAATATACTTTTAAAATAATTATCGAAAATTAATTGCACAGGTTAATTGCCCACTATATATAGTTTGCTGTACATTGTATTATTTCTCTAAACTATATTTTTAATCACAGTAAAAATATGTATATATATATATGTATTCTTTTTTAATGGATCGTGTTATTGTTTTTGTATTTCATACTATTATTATAAACTAACTTAAATCGACTGCAGTTATTAGATTTTGTATAAGTTTTAATTGTTATGTTTTTAATTAACATTTATTGCGCCTAATTTAATATATTATAGCTACTTTAGTAGATAAATAAGTTGCAATTTATAACTATAACTATTATATACCCTAATCGTAAAACTAGTTTTTTATCTTTATATCTGAGATTATTTGAATGTATCTTAGGTACAGTTGAACAAGAAGATCGGAAGTTATTATATATTTGGCTGCTAGACACAACTATTTTTATATTTATTTCATTAATCTGATCGGTCAAACTTTAAGATAACTTTTAATATGTATACACAATATTATTGTGTTACTATTTACTGTTGCATAAATATAAATGCTTAATTGAAAATATACACTATATATGACTACGCTACGCAACTAACCTATACAGTTTTTACTCGTGGCGTTTGATTAATACAAAACTGTCTAACTACTTAGGTACTAAAAATGGTTTTAATAACATGCTCTTTACATACATGAGACTGAATCGTCCCGGTGTTCGAAGTAAACGTTATCTGAAAATTTTCGATGACATTACAATATTACTATTATTACGTGATCTATGTCACAATAGGTTTAAACTGGCTATACTTCATTGAAAATTTAAAATGTTTAATATAATATAATATTGTAATGTCGAAACAGGCCACGAAAATGTCATGTAACGATGCGTCATTCATCGGTCATATTTATTTGTTTGACTTTTTTTATCAACAGCACACACACACACACACACACACACACACACACACACACACACACACAAACACATACAAAGATGCTCCTTTTATAAAAAGACAATTTTTTTTTTAATTTTTATTTTTTCTCTTTGTACTTACTGGTTTTGTGTTTTTTTTTTTTTTCAGGCGGCTTTGATTCCGGCCGCTTTTACCAATGGGTACCACTGAACAACGCAAGAGTCAATAAATTTCTTCCATCGTAAGGTCATTGTTGTTCATTCATAAAAATCTCATCATCCAAATATTGTTTTTTTTTTAAATAATTTATATTAGTTTATTTGTATCTATTATTGGTTTGACGTTTTGTTTTTATTGTCTTATTACAGGTTGACCGATTTTAGTCGCCCCTATGCGTGTGATTGACTCAATAACTCACAACTATCACCAGAGATATATATATAAACGTCTCACTCACTCTCACTTACACCAAAGGTTTTCTTTCTCAATAATGCTATTAATAATAATCGTTTCTATATTATATAATAATTATAATGAATAAAAATTAAAAAAAAAACATGTTTTATTATATTAATAATGTTTATATTATGATAACAAATAAAAAAAAAATTAATATATAAGATAATTACATTAAAGAAAAAAAATTATTATTATATTCGTTTTTTTTAGGGTTTTTATTATTATATAAATTAAATTACCCGACATATGTAAATTTAATAATATTAACTTAATACTTATATTATATAATAATAATAACTATACCTAAACTAATTATAATCTCTGAACGATAAATCAAACCAGGAAATCGGAAAAAATTGTCGCGTGTTGCTCATTATAATTATAAGGGCGAAGCCATATAATAATTGTAGAATAGAAAAAAAATTCAAATCAAGACCATCTAATTAAGATCTCATAATGTATCACACACACAATATGTAGGTAGTAGTAATAACGAATAATGTCACTGTTATAATATCAATTGTCGTCGAATCGACGGGTGTCTCTCGAAACCGTCGTAAAATATCATCATAACAATTATACCCGATGTATAATTATAATATAATATTATGAACCTATGGTATGAACTGCGTTAGGTATATAATATTATATAATGATGATAAAATCACATTTTTACAATCGGGGGGATTCGACAACATAGATCAGATGCCATTCGACTACTTAGACCAGATGCAATTCGGCACTCAACGATTCGCTATTCTGCTTTTAAATACTCCGTAAATAATGCAAAATTAACTTTTGATCGATCCATCAGAACGCGACTCGTAATGACATTCGTCGTTTTGTTATTATTACCTGCTCACATTTACATTGCCACGAAAACTGGTTCACAGCTACATTTATTATACATGTATACATCTTTGATTTTCTTGTTCTATATGCTATGAAAAAAGAAGTTCTATTTAAAAATATGCGTCGCGAAGTAGAAAACACATTTTAAAAACGTAAAAGTTCATCGATCGAGCATATTGCTGAATAAATAAATTGTTTATAAGTTTAATTTTTAGATTGATCATATTAATAGTATAATAATTATTATTAACGTATTTATTATTTATTTACTATGATAATATATTATATTGGAAAATAATAATTACTTATCGAACCGACGGGTAAAAGTTTTATTATTATAATGGTTATAATTATAATAATGTCACGATGACGGTCACTCGTCATGAGTGTAATTTTTTTTTGGTTTTTTTTAAATTATAATAATATAATGGGCCACAATAATATTTTTAATTCACTTCTCCCTCAAATAAACTACCACCACCACCTTCACACCACAATACCTCCACCTTCACTACCACAAATTCAATGTGTGTAATATTTGCGGTTTTAATTTTTTTTTTTTGTTTTTGCTATTTCATATTTATTTATTTACGGTGATAATCAAATTTTTGTTTTATTAATATAATTATTATTTTTGTTTTTTTTTTTTAACGAACAATTATTATGATAAACCAATAGACTATATATTATAATTATTATTATCATTATTATTATTATTATTATTATTATAATATGTTTGTTACGTATTTTTAAAATTATTCTTTGTCATTGATTTTTTTTCGTTTTTTCGTTTTCTTTTTTTTTAATTTGTTATCAAAATATTGAATTAAATATAATTGTTGTTAAAATATTATTGTTATTACGGTTTTAAAACGTATCTTTAAATTAATAATAATATAATTCGTCAATAGTTTAATTTAACATTATATATACATATTTTAATTTTTCTTTTCTTCTTTTGACTTATCTTAAATATGATTAAGTGTAATTTGTTTGTTTATTTATTTTTTTTTTTTTTTTTGGATATTCCCATTTTCCCAAATCCCCTCGCTGCCCCGTTTGAATAAATATAAAATATATTGTATTATAATATTATACAACACAATGTATTTATAATATATATGAATAATTACAATAATAATAGCTATATATAAAAAATATAAACGTTCTGTTTCTTTAAGCATAACACCAATAACTTAGTCCATATTATAATATAATGTATAGTCATTTGTACCGTGATTTTATGTATCTATCTCTATCTCTTTCTCTATATATATATATATATATATATAATGTTTTGATATTGATCGTGATGAAACGACGGGATCTGTTTATGAGTATATTTTACCCATAATATTATATAAAATACAACATTTATGGCGCGGGAAAAAAATGATTACCTATATCATTTTCACAACGCGCAGCTTTATGACAAATCCAATTTGCGTCGTTCGTTATTGTCTTTTGGACCACCGTCAGTGTGTACATTGTATCATGGGGTTGAATATATAGACGATAATCAGGAAGGTAAATAAATGCCAAACGAAAAACAATTTTTTTGTAGATCGCAAACACATTGGTATTCCGTATAATGATGATATTATATCTACATTCTACATATTATAATACGACGAGTAGGCTCATTTTCGTCTTTAAGACGCGCCTTGGTGTCTGAAATCAGACTCCGATTTTCGACGAATCACTGATGAGGACCCAAAGGGGGGGGGGGGGGTGGCGTTATCGCCCAAAATTAAAATGATGAAAAAAAAATCTGAATTCATCTTTTTGTTGAAGTTATGCCACGAAAACTACATTCGAAAAAGTCTATTCCCAAAGGTCCAGCTATACACGTATACGTGCAGATTCACATCCATGCAGTATCGATGTAGTCTTAAACTATTTCATTGTCATCGAAATCCCATCACTACCAACGCCACTCTCTCACGTATACTCACATGAGTGCTGTGATTTTTGCTGAAATTTGTCATCTGCCAAATAATCAAATTATGTTACTAATGTCCACCAGTCGTTACCAGTCGCCTGCTGCCGAGCGTTTTCATGATCTTCCCTCACCTGCTATTAAATTATGTGACTGCGTGTCCGGATCGTGCATCAACAACAATAAAAAAAAAAAGAAGAAAATTAATAGCACTTTGCCTTGGATTATATTATCTGAGCATTTAACAGTTACTATACTCTAATAGATCCCACACGAGATATTTAAGGGCACCTCTTAGCAAGCTAAAATCTATAACGCCACATCAGGCGTTTTTGGTATCCATCACTCGCATCGGTCGAACACGTTATGAGACGATATTTTTATGCGTGACATCACCTCTCTGCGTGTATTAATTAAGCTAACGGTCAATGTAATATACGCGGAGACGCTATTCGTAAACATAATTTCATTCACATTTTTCACCCCCCCCCCACCTTTAAAATTGTGATTAAAAAAATCAATCTGTCCATGCAATCAACATCATAATGTGTCTTATATTTTGTGACTAAATATTTATTTTATGCTTAGTGAAAATTATTGAAAATCGAGACTTAAAGTTACGTTGTTGAAGTTTGATTACATTATTCGAAGTACACGTTATACACGTAGGTGGCTTATTCAAATCCACTTCGATAACTGATAAAATAGTATTCAACGCGCTTCCGTTCATATACATATTGCAGACAAATAATTTTTTAATCCATCATTAAATATACGCGTTACATAATATTATCATTATATCCGCAACGGCGGTGTATAATCCTAGTTAAATTCCAGCAGGTCATTCGCATATCCAATTCCCGGAAACGATGATGACGTTCTGTGTATTTATTCATTTTCATAAATTTGACATGATATTTTCCACAAATCAATTTCGTTTTTTTTCTCATTTTTCATTACTATTGTTGCAGAAATTGCGTGAAATCATAATTTTGTTCGACATTATGATGAAGTATAACAAACAATACCCGTCTAATTTGCCATCGGTAAAAAAAAAAATGTTAACTATCGCGTCTTATCCGAGGACTATATTATAGAATATACTATTTGTTTAAACATGGATATGATGACGTAAACATAAAATATTAAATTTATGAACAAGATTTAAAGATTGTTTCATTAACTGCTATTACACATATAGGTAAAATAATAGTTCTACAGTTTTGGTGATTGAATGTCACTTACTAAGTATAAGTAAGGATTTATTATTTTTTATAAGATAATAATATTTTAAATCGTTTCATTGTTTCCAATTCCCTATAATCATATTTTTTATGATTATGGTAATTACATAATTTAGATTAAAAAACAAACATTAGTCCCGTTTAAAATAAAGCACTTGCGGCTACAATACGAAATGTGATGCTATCGTTTGAGTTCTCCTTGAATTTTGAAGATTACTATTGAAGAGTTTAAGTGTAGTTCGTAGTAGGTACGCCCTTTAGATAGTTTCCCATTTATACATCACACCGATATATGTTGCTTTGTATAATAACGGGTATATTTGCGGACGCCACTTCGCCAAATCACGTCTTCAAAACATTCCTACATTCGATCCGAACATCTCCATTTATTCTATAATAAACGAAATCGAAAAACGTTTATACCATTTTGATATCATATACAAAATATGATGGATGGTCTGCAAAAACGAAAATGTGTTCCCGTTAAAGTAATATAAAAAAAACCATGTTCTTTGTAAATAGAGTATAAGTGTATTACGAACAAAAAAATTATAATTATGATAACATTATTAATAAAAATATGTACTTATATTATTAACGATAAATTAATTTGAATAATATTGTGTACATATTTTCGTATCCAATTAATTTATGCTAAATCTACAATCTATAATCGTAGACATTTTTTTAAATATTTATTTATATATATATATGTATTTATTTATATATAT
The DNA here is from genome assembly GCA_014851325.1 of Pentalonia nigronervosa. NCBI lineage: Eukaryota > Metazoa > Arthropoda > Insecta > Hemiptera > Aphididae > Pentalonia > Pentalonia nigronervosa. The sequence continues at coordinate 132,402 of JACXSJ010000285.1, forward strand.
ATAAATTATTATTTATTACCTATTACATTTGTCACTTTGACTAAATAAAATAAAATATAATATAATATAGCTATTAGTAATAATAAGGTTAAATAATAATTTTTAAATCTATATTAATTAATATTATTAGGTAATAACCTATTCTAGGCACACACACGCGCATTTGTAGCATTGTGGTTCATTATAAAAATGAATCGCTCTTGTATTGCTCTATTATAATATACGATTGCTTTTGAAATATTCATATATACATTGTTAAGTGATTTCGTTTATTATTATAATGGGTTTTTCTTTTTTATTCATAACATGTGATATTCATTATTAACATTACGTAAGACTAATAAAATGTGTATAAAAAAAAATTGCTATACCTTTGTATTTAATCCGTAAGTGATTTGGAAATACATTCTCCTTTTTTGTTTTTTAGTTAAATGGGCCCCTGGCGAGGAAAATACAACACTTAATATAATATTGCAACAACGTTTGTTTATTATTGTAATAATAATATTATAATTAGTAAATATTACTAGACACATAATAATTATAATTTATAGTCATTTTATTAGTATACGTTAAGTTTTAGAAATTACATCATAGAATTTAATTCCATACAATATAATGTAGTCACGTTATTATTCTCGTTTTAATTTGAAAATATTAAGTTGTATTCACTATTCGTTTGTCGACAAGATATAATATTAACTTTACAAAAGGATAAAAGAAGCTCAATTTTTTTTTAACACTAACGATATTTGAAAGTTTGTCTTGAAATTTTAAACTATATATGTTTGCATCGTAAAATTCTATTCCATTCCCTCTATCCAATCTCTACCCTCCTTCTCTCTATATATGTATACATTAATTTAGAAGTAAATAAGTAAGTCGCACACCTATGCCATACGGTATAATATTAATGTTATATCCGATTTAAGCCCAATGATGATATATATAATAATAATAATATATAATAATTATGTGAAACTTGATAATAATATTGACGAGATTCGTATACAATCTCTGTCTAGTAACAGTGGCAATTCAATACCATATCAATGCTAAACATCTGAAACTAATGTTTAGCGATTTATTATGGCAATAATTAGCGTATAGTAGAGTACACGATTTTTTTTATATAATATATAATATATGTATATGTATAATTATATATATATACATAATATTATATTATGGTACCAAAAAAAAATAAATAAAATAAAAATATATATAATATTATACTATGTTATGCTGCAATAAAACGCTGTGATTTTGGTGTGAAATCAGGTACTGATGTGTGAGCGCGTGAATGCGATTTTCAAGTTTTTTTTAAATGAACTTTGGTAAATGAACAACAATAAAAAATTAATATAATTAATACGTTTATAACTATTGTAAAAAATGTACCTTTTTTTTTTTTTATCCATAAACGTTTAAAACTTATTATACATCAAAATGATTTATAGTACTACTTTATAATAATAAATGATTACTATACTATAATACTATATACTGTATAACATCTGTAACTAATTTATTGATTATTATTATGGTTATAACAATATTACTGTAATTTTAGAATATATTATTATAATTATATATATTTTTTTTTTGTTTGTCTTTGATACAATGTGTGTAACAGCAGTGTTAGCGTTATTATGATTGTACAACGATTTGTGTTGATTGTCGAGGTCGAGAGTGTATAAAAATGAAACAAAAAATAACGTTTTGCGTTTTTTTTTTTATATCATAATGAAGATCTTGGTAATCAAACAATACCTATGTATATTATACACACTACGTAAGCGTGTGCGGGACATTGCAATTTTTAAGTAAATATTTATCAATTAATCAATTCAAATTTATAACCGTACTAGTTAATGACCTATATATTACAATTCTTAAACTATACTTTCGTTATAAGAAACTATATTATGTTATTATATTATTATGGTTATTATTATTATTAATATTATAATAATATATTAGATTTTAAATTGTTTTTTTCTTTCGATATCATATAATAATATACTATAGAATAAATACTACCTGTATACCTATTGTAGCGCTATTAAAATAATATTTATATATATATATATATAATACATAGAACCATTTACTTGGACGTTTATATTATGATCTTATGCAATTATAAAATAATATAATATGTTGTATAGTATACAAATTGACGATAATACAATCTACATTTCACAATAATAATATAATTTCAAACAAGTTGAATGATATTCCGACGGCGCAATCGCCGTGGAAGAAGACGAAGGGTAATACATATTATATTATTATGTACGATATTTATAAGCGCGTTTTTTTTTTCGTTACTTCCGCAATTCAAATAAATAAATTTAAATTTAAATAATTCACAAACTCGCACGAGTACATCGTGCCATAGTATTATAACATTATATTACATATAACCGACACGCACACGTAGGATAAAACGTTAAGACGAGGAATAATAATACATAATCCGTGTACATACATACATATATACATACACATATAGGTATTAAACAACAATGACGTCGTATAACGTTCGGGATTTGCCGGAAAGCCGTAAGACGGACGACCGAAATCTGTGTGACCGTACAGCAATGAGTGCCCATCTCGTACAATAAATTATACATACATTTCATAATAATAATTATAATATTACTATCAACCGTGACATTTAAAACCGACATCGTATTATATAGGGCGTGTATAATAATATTATAACATTATGCACGTTCAATATCATTACGATACGATTTAAATTATTATAATACCTTGGAATCGTTTCGACCTCGTAAATTGGACAAATCGCGGGCGCCACTATTCGTTCAGTTTCCGTTTGAGTATACTTACCTCCACACCACACACATACGCACACATGCACACACGCACATGCACACATGCACGTCCTTTTACCTGTACGTTTTGAGGAATTGGACGGTATCCGCGCGACGATGACACTGCGCCGTGTGCAGGTGACGTAATAAAACATTTTGAAAAAAATGTCTTAAAGAACAAAACACGATCGCGGCGAATGAAAAAAACAAAATAGATAAAAACATAATATTCTATAAAATGTGATGCTGTTGGGCACGTCGCATACGTGCGCGCGTCCGTTTGTATATAATAATATCATTGTTATAGTTATGCGCACGCCCGACTTATTATTAAAACCCGTCATGTGCAATGAATTATAAATACGGTAGGCAATCATTTGTCGAAAAACCTTTATGCTGCGTGTATGTGTATTATAATAATATATATATAATATGACACATTATTATAATGTAATGAAATTATGTTGTACGTATATAACAAACGTGAGACTGGTCGTCGGCGGAGCTTTCATTAATTATTATTATTATTATTATTATTATTATTATTCGAAAACAGTGCTTATTAATAACATAGTTCTTATTATAATTAAACGTACATAACATTATATTCATATATTATGGTATGATAAATAAATTTTGTACAAAATGTATTATGTATATATATATATAATTTATACACACATATATATATATATATATATATATTATCTACTTTAAAGTTGCTTACTTTTAAGTTCTTATACAATATATTATTATATAATCATTATCAATGATCGATAACTATGATTAAAAATAAAAATATTGTTTCACGTTTAAAAACGCATGTATGGTTTTATTCTTATTTTTACAGATATTTAATCATTTTCCTGATAAACGTTCTCAAACGGTTGAATAATTAAAAAATTACAAAATCCTCATGAAAAACTATCTGTATGTAATTGCGTACATTTGTCGAGGCTAAACCACTGACCTTATTTTGCACAATTTGTAGAAAGACAATTATAAGATTATTCTTATTAATTATTATATTATATCGATTTTGTTAATCTGCAAGGATATTAAATTTAATCGTAGAATTAATTCAATTTTGATGAAAACTAATAAAGATACCCAAATACTTTAAAATAGGGTTCTATCTTCAACTTAACACTGTAGTGATATCAAAAAGTTTTATCGAATCTGATCATTTTAAAGTTTATTACGTCAACATGTTCCTATAAGCAAAACTTTTGGTTTTTCCAAACAACATTTATAATGAGAATTCAAATATTTGAACTTAATGGTTATTAATTACATTTAATCGTGAAAGTAATTAATTCAATCGTCGGAATAGAACTTTCTTGGTGCTTCCGTTAAGATTTACCTTTGCTTAATAATAAGTATGTTAAAATTAAGCAAGATAAACTAAAATAAAGACGTTTTAACAGATTTTCTGTAAACTGTAATATTATTTTTAATTTGTTACACATGTTGGATAATAATATGCCGTTAATAAGGTGCAATATGTAAGTAATTTAAAGGGTATTCTAATAAAAATTAGAATTAATAAAATGCTATGATACATTTTTAAACAAATTTACTAATGATACTGTATTAGTATTAATTACAAATGTCACGTCATCATTATGAAATTTTTCAAAAACATCTAAACAATCTACACACTTCAAATAATACTACTATTACATTAATACGTAATATGACTTGCAACACACAACTATACAAGTACATTAAGTATATTATCCAATTAAAATATTATCAAATAAAAGGTATTGTTTAAGTACAATGTTGCCGTGTTATAACTTATAGTAATAGCTGTTGCTAGAATTGTTTTACGTAAATTATAACCAAATAAATGTTTGAAAAACTATAAACTTCACATTTTTAAAATCTATTAACATGTATTTAATTAAAAATAAAATACTTTCAAGAAGCACTTAATAGAGATTAATAATTCTCACTTTTCATTAGACTTCCTTTCGTTTAGTGGTAAAATAGTAAATAGGACGGTACAGCATCAATCGACGCAAGGCAACTAATTCATTTAACTCGTTAATAACAATTAAATTAAGAAAAGAGGAATTTATCTTGAGTTTTAAATAAACCTATTACAAAAAGTACTCACAGGTATAATTTTTAAAAACAACAAATTTAAATAAACATAACTATAGGTATTATGGATTTTTGATGAATAGGACAAATATAAATAATAATATGATCTCATACAAAATTATTATACTACCGTAAATTCGAATTGTCTGTGTTTGAAAAAATAATTAAATATTTTTATAGTATTTTATTAGAATAAAAATATAAATTATATATTAGACGTACGTACTATATAATATTTACTGTATATATATTTAGGCATATGTCAAATATTTATATTTAATTACGGCGGGGTAAAATAAAAACTTTACACATTATTTACTATTTAGGTAGATACTATATTTATTAATTAAAAAATATTTATATTCACTATTATTCAGAGTATAAATTTATATTACAAATACATCAAGCACGCTGAACGAAAAATGTTTGTCATGCTTTTACCCGAATTACTTCGTTCAATACCGGTAAGTATACTGTAAATACATCATGAAGACTCATACGATTCATTTATATTCATCATTGTATACAGTACGTGATACGTCATATATTATCCACATTTCCAGACGCATAGCAACTACTATAAATAAAATCACATTTATTGATAGTCGATAATGTAGAATTATTTGATAAAGTTGATAATCGAAGAAAAAAAGAAAACTGTGAATTAAAAATTTAGTTATATCTTGACGTGGCACAAGCCTTCGACACAGTCTGGCATAAAGGCCTCCTTTTTAAGTTAAAAATTATTCTCCCCCCCCCCCTACTTCTATTTATTGTTAGAATATTACTTCCAAGACAGATACTTCACCGTCCATTCAGGATCTTCCATATCTAAAATATTTCCGATCTGTGCCGGTATCCCCCAAAGAGTGGTCGCAGCTTCATTACTATTTAACCTATTTACCTCTGACCAACCTACTACTGCCCATACAACTACTGGGGACTTTGTCGACGATAAGGCACTCCTGGCTCTCCATCCAAATCCCGAAACAGCCTAAAACTTCATCCAAAACTACCTAAATCTTTTATCAATATGGTATAAATAATGGGGGATAAAAGTTAATAATACCAAATCCATCCACTGCACGTTCACACTTCGACAAGCTGTTTATTGTCCTATGCACTTTACCTTCATCACCTTCCGCTGTCTTCTGCCCAAAACGCCCGCTATTTAGGTCTTCACCTAGACCATCGGCTAACCTGGGCATCGCATATCCATACTAAACGACTTACTCTAAATAACCTGTCTCGTCAATTACGTTTTCTCTTAACAACTAAACATGTAAACCTTAAAAATAAACTTCTCCTATACAAATTACTCCTCAAAGCAATTAAGACTTATGGCATTCAATTATAGGATACTGCCAAACCTTCAAATATTACTAAAATCCAAATATTCCAATCTAAATATCTATATCAAATAACTAAAGCCCCTACTATGTCTCAAATGACACCCTCCATAAAGACCTAATTATTCAAACAGTAAAAAACGTTACCAAGATTTTCTACAACGCATGCACTCCAATCTCCACAATCATCACAATTCCTTGATTTCAGAACTATCTGTTCCCACTATTCCTGGTGACCCCAGAAGGCGTCTAAAGAGAACATGGTGTCGTGATCTACTAACAGACTAACCCCCACCATCACATACTTTGAAGTTACATCAATGGATGGCCTCTTCACTCACGCCCCTGTCTCAATTGATGTAAATAATTGTAATTAACTTATCGTTGTTACTTTACCCTATATTATTTTGTCTTTTCTATGTTAATCCACTAATCACTTGTGCGTATTGTAAATCATTACTTTACAGATTGTACAATTTTCTAGAAAAAAAAATTATAATATATCAATTATAATTATTTAATTTCTGGTAACTGGAGAATGAGTTTGGTAACGAAACATTATTTGTCCATAACTTATAATATCTGTACCAGAATACGGTCAAACGTTCAAATCTTTGTATAAATCGACAGATTCTAAAAGTTTAACAGTTAAAAAATTCAATATTTGTTCGGTCAAATATTACGCATTATTTATCTGTAAAATTTACGTCTTAAAAATTGATAATTTTAATTTATAATATACCTATAATAATTGTTTATTATTATTATTTCAGGTAGAAAAGAGTTACCAGCTACAGATTCCATCGAGTTGTATATTTAATTAAAATTCACGTATTGTTTGTAATTATAATTTTAATATAATTAAAACATTAATTGTGTATTGCACAATGCATTGTATATTTTTCTTCTTAAAAGAACTGTCTTTTCCGAAAACGATAAATCAATTTTTATTTAGAATAATATAATAGTATTTAGTTATTATTAGTTTGTAATATAATTTTGTATACGATACAAATAAAATTTTCAATTCAAAATGATCGTGAAAGGCATCATCAATCCACACTCGAGAATATTTTTCATCTTATAATCATAATATTTAATACATTCTAAAATGTTTCCGATATCAGAATTTCGACGATTTTTCTATCGTTTTGGTACCGTTAAAAATATTACCAATATTGCAACGATCATATCTATGGTTTTGGGCGTGTGTTAAATAATTATAATAACAAACTACTGTTATACCGACTGACGTACGGTGTATACATTGCGGGGAGTCTGTAATTGAAAAAAACTACTTCCTAAAATAGCTATTTACCAATATACACTTTAGTGTAGTATGTAATAATCGGAACAAAAACTCTTGTTACAGATAGTGTTAAATTGTTGGTCGACAATTTTAAATCGGAGCCGTCAGAATGAATGTTATAATAGTATATAATAAATATCATCTATCCTCCTGGCGCCTAATGTTCATTTTAATGGACAATTTGTGTTACTCCCTAAAATGCCTGACCTGTAAATAATATTTGTAATCCTATGTGCCTGATGTCCATTTCAATGTACATTTTTATTTACCCTCCCCCCCCAAGTGTCGGGCCATAATTTGTTTTCAATTTATATGATATGATGTTATAACCTCAAAATAGATATGATAAGGAACAACAATAAATATTATAAATATTTTTATCATTCTCCCATCACGTATATAATACACGACGATAAGTGTCCATTACAATGGACATTGGGTAGTTGTTACTACAACAAAATATTAATGTTATTTAGTAATAACTTGTCTATTAAGGTATTAGTAATAATTACTAAGGTTTTATAGTTGATACCTTTATTTGAATAAATAACATAAAATAATAATAGTAACTGTTGTTAGACATAAAATAAAAATAAAATTCACTTTATAAAACCTTAAGTTATGACCTTTATAACTATGAAACTGAAATAAAATATGAATTTAAATTATGTCGTATGGAAATTAAAAAAACAATTATTGTTTGTGGTAATGCAAAAATACATAGAACATTTGCTGCATTGAATCTTCTTTAAAACTTGGAAAAATATTCAATACGCACCACGCACGTCTACACTGAACCTAATATACTGTCACTAACTCAATGTTTAAACAGTAAATACTATTTGAATTATTTACGATAGAGACTTATTAAATAATAAACACCTAGAATGCTCAATATAAAAATAACTTGTTGTTGACATATGATATTATTATTATAAAAATGAAATAAGTCACAATAGGTATTTTCTGAAGTAAAGATATTTGAATTTATAAACGTCATTACAAATATCAACTAACTTAGACACCGCTGGTATTGTAATAAAAATAGCCGGATGTCCGTCCACTCTAATGGACATTGTTTGAAGCAATATAAAAACTATTTAAAGATAATTTAACACTCTCAAATTTAACAAGAATATACATAAATATGTATATAAATTAAAAATTAAACTTTCTTGCCTGAAATATTTGTATAAATATAAAAATTATAGATTTTTAAAGTTGGAAATCTGTTAGTATTAAATTAATTAAATTAATATTAAATAAATATATAATTATTTTAATAATGATTACAAAATTACTTAATTAATAAGCAAAATGTTGTCTGTAAACTATTAATACAAGTTAACCACAAAAAAGTTTAACAATAAAAATAATAAAAATAAAACAATACATAAAAACAAATGTCCATTTGAATGGACATCCGGCACATACGATTACAAACTTTAAAAACAGGTCAGGCGTTCCTGGGTGTAGAATGATTTGTCCATTTTAATGTACATTAGGTACTTATAAATACAAAACATAAAAACGATTCAGGCGCCAGGAGGCTATAGGATATTTGGGCTCATATTATATTATATGATATTTAAAACGGGTTTTTTATAACTCCGTCCATTTAAAGAATAAGTAAAAAATATATTGTTTTTGCTGTTTTGAAATTCTGATCGTTTTCCCAGTTGTCAATAACGCATCGTACAAAATAATATGAACATTCTCACTTATACGTTTTAAAACTGTTCTTAGGTATATCGTTTTCAACAACAGACATCGTCGGCGGCGGTTTCGTTACATAGTGTGTCAGCAATCGGCAGAGGTGTACAAGTTTCAACGAAGTTTCATGTCGATATCTCAACACCCACACGCATATAACAATGTATCGAATAATATATTATGTATTGCTATTCTGACGACTGCGTCCTGACAATACATCGTTTACGAGACGAATGGTGATATTTGCGAGGTCGTTACGTGCCACCACGAGTGATATTTTGCAAAATTGTTTTGGCAGAAATTCGGGCGGCGCGGCACTATCTCGCGGAATTTCCAAAACAAAGACGGACTGAACACGACGAAATCGCGAGGCCGCATCGCATCAGATATCGCGGCGTTATCTGTAAGAAAATGATAAAAAAAAAAAAAAAACATCCAAAGAGTGCCCATAAATAGCTGGACTGACACGTCAGTCGGGACACAATACGTTAGGATACGGTCCGGTCAGACACGAATCAAACTTGGAGTCGAAGCAAAAACACGACCACCAACAGCAACTCTTACTACGCAGCCAAACAGGACTACGGAGACGCGCACTCGACATAAACGATAATAATATTATAAAATTATATTTTCGCATCGTCCTCGTATTGGACCAGACCATCCGCCGCGACTTGCTCTGCGATAATATTATGACGACGCGTAGTCATTGTGGCCGCCGTGCCGTTGCGTGCGCAATGGTGGCCATCGCGGCCGCCGCGGTATCGGTGAACAGCAAACCGCACCAGTGTTTCACGCAGGACGATTACGCGAGAGCCGTGCTCGCGCAGTACTTCCCCGCGGCCGCGTCCTCGAAGATGATGGAACTCACTCCGACCGAACTCTCCAAACCCGCCTCCTACCGGGCTAGCAGGTCCGACGACCACCGGGCCGGTGCGCAAACGTCGTCTGTAATCGCTAATTCACCGCCACCGGTCGACCACGGCCACTTGGGCGGTCTGCAGCTCCAACACAACGCTGCGGACGTCCAGACGGCCGTCGCTGACCGGTCGCGTGGCAACGACACGTCGTCGGCGGTCACCGTCGAAAAGCTGGCCGCGTTCTACGAACAGCTGAAGAGCCAACAGGAGGCGCTGGCCCGGCAACAGTTCCAGCAGCAACTATACGAGCAGCAACAGCGCCGGCAGCAAGAGTTTTCGCTCGTCCAGCAGCAGATCCAGCAGCAGTACTACCAACAGCAGCAGCACGCCTTGCTCATGTTGGACCAAATGCGCAGGAATCCGGCGTTCGTTGGACAGCTGGCGGCGTTTGTCGACCACAATTCGACGTTCATTCCCCACAACGGGACTTCGGCCGAGCAGCGCGTGGCCACATCTCCACTTGCAGCTGTGCCTGAAGTCGCAGCCCGTGGCGGCGTCAAGAAACCACAGCCGCTAACGCCGCCGAAGGATCAGACCATTGCCAATCATATGGACGTCGAACGAGACGACGACGTAGCCGACGCAGACGATTTTGCAGTCAAGCGTGTAGACGCCAGACAAGTGGCCCGACCGAATGTCGCCTCCTCCTCTAACGTCAGACATCGGCCGGTGATGAAGTACGACGACGACGACGAAGATGACAACGGGGGATACTAAGACGATCAGACCCCTCCGAGGATGGAGAAGATCTACTCCGAGTGAGAAAGGGACACTATAATACTATTATGACACATATAATCTAATATAGACCTATTTAAATACTTATTATTATATTACTGCTATTTTCATAAATTATTAAATTATTTCGTTTTAATATTAATAGTGATCATATTTTCTCATTGTATTATAATTATTAATTTATTAGCTATATATTTTGCGACTTTGATATTATAAGTATGGTGTAACCTGATATTCTATATGGGACGTGGTCTGTAAACATTGTAAAACCATTTGATTTCGACTCCTAAATAATTTGTTGATTTATGCATTATATTATCGTCTAAACATATTTACTGCAGTATACTCAAATATTGAAATATGATAGCAAATTAAAATTATAAAATTGTTTTATTTACACTTGTATAATATAATATTTCTGTAACGGATATTATGTTTATTTTCATTTAATATAAAATATGATTTAAACAATGAAGTACACTATAGGTATAATACGAATTCAAAATGTACCTATGTAGTTTGCTGTGTCAGTATGGGTGTTTTATTTTTACGTGACCCTACAAATGCGTTCACATTGTTTTATTTGGGTTTTTGATGATAATGAAAGAATTTTAAATATTTCATTAAAATATAATAAATTACAATAAAACGTAAATATGGAACAGCCAAAATGGTTTTTTATATTATGGTGTACATGTTGTAGAGTTCAACTTTCGGAAATTCACGGAACGAGAATATTCCCAGAAATTCCCCAAAGATCCCGGAAAGGAAAAAAAAATTAAAAAATTAATTTAATAAGTTATTTTTTAATAATAGGTATTTTAAAATTTTAAGATAAATTATATTTTAAAATATTATTTATTATAATAAAGCAACTGTGTCCATACAAAAATAAATATTAATAAGTAAATTCAGTAATTGTAAATTTTTCCAATATTATATAATTTAACTATTATTTTTGAACTAAGTTGATGATTTCTTACACTTTTTCGTGTATAATTTATACGGTATTCAATAACTACAACACTTATAGGCCACTATACAAGCTGTATAAACCCTAAATAACTGTTATTCTTTAATATAATCGTTGTGATAAGCACCACACGGGTGTTATAATTTACCAGTTATCAATAATTAACCAAATATTTTCCATTCATCTCTCGTTTTAATTAAATTTTTTATAATATCTTAAGTTTACTAGCTAACATATAAAATCATGATACATATTCCATCAATTCCACGATTTAAGGATTAAACTCTATAAAAAGAAAACTTATTTTGTTTTTTTTTACTTATTAGCTAATAATATGTTTATATTTTGATCAAAAATTATAATATCTAATTAAAATACACCATTATACTGATTAATAAATAGTTTTACATTTATTATTGTACAGTTTTTAATTATTTTGGGAATTCTCAAAAAGGTAATGTCTCTGGGAATTTCCCTCCTGTGTGATAATGTTTAAAAAAAATTAGGCAAGTAAAACATTTAAACTCAAATTTCGTAGAATAAAAAAAATGATAATATAAATAAACTGCCTGAATAGAAGTTAAGATTATTATAATAATATAATAAATTATTATTAAACCATAGAAATTCATAATGATGTTATATTTTTATAATTCTTACAACTGCTGTAAGTTGTACCTAGAAATATTATATTATTTATTTTATTTTATTTATTGATAAAAATAATCGCATGATAAATTATAACAATCATCATTATTTAATGTCATACGTCCCATACGTACTTACTTTTATTATAACAATTTATGCATATTAATATAACCTATTCATTAAAGATTGATAAATACAAAAAATTATATGTATCTAAATATCTCATTCTTTCAGTTTTCATCATTAGCCAAAATAATTATTTAAAATGCACGATGTCCATATTTAATATAACACTGCATAATTCAATACAATTATTTGTTCAATTTTTATATTCATGCATTCCAACAGTTTTATAAACAATAATACCTACTTAACTAGCCAGTATACATTTTTTTTACATACGTAAGCATAATACATTGTTATTAGCGGTTACTAACATAACATTTAGTACTAAGTAATACAACAATTTTTTCGACGATACCCGCCTAACTATTTTATCGCTTTATATTAAGAAACATTTTCAGACCGCTAGGTATTAATTGTTATGGGTATACTTCCGTTTAATTTAAAAAACGCATTTATTGTACTTCAGCATTTTAAATAAGCACTTTACCATTTACTATTGTCTTTGTGACAATTGTTTTTGCACAAACACATAAATTCGTGTATATTAAAACTACCCGCACCACCTACTTGAGTAATTCAACTCGTCATTCGTCAATGAGGTCATCAATGTTGTCGTATATTATTTTTTCGTTCATCATTTGAATAAAAAATCTAAAGTTTTGTTTATGATTTATACTGTTTGCACATTAATGTTCGACTGTTAAACAAATGTTTACGGTTTCATACAAAACTATGTGAAACATTCGCATGTCGATCATCGATGTGTGTACATAATATATTTTTAGGTATGTTATTATTTATAACGTCGACCTGGTCTACGTTTGGCGTCTAATTATTATACAACACGATAGCTACCTATACCTATAATATCGTATTATATACCTACCGTTTCATAATACACATCCGTGTTGAATGTTTAGCTTGGGGCCCGATAACGAAAGGTTGCAAAACGGTTTCCCGTCGGTCAGCACATTTATTTTGTTTATGTCGGCGCACGATCATCCTTCTATATATATATATATGTGTGTGTATATCACGGAGGGCCGGACACATGAAACCTATACCGGCATCGATCGCTGGACGGACCAATTCTCAGACACGTGACGTAGCCCAACACAACATGAAGTCTGTTTTAATCGCAGCGTTGCTCGTATTGGCTGCAACGATCGTCGGCGCCTCGTCGGTGCGCGTGAAGAAGGACGTCGGGTCGAAGAACAACGAACAGTGCGTGTACGCGGACGTGTCGAAAACCGGAAAGAAGACGATCGTTTGCGGCGATCCGGCACCACCCACGCTGGCCTCCATCTTGGCCGGTCAACTGCAGAGACAGTCGTTGGCCGCCGAGGCCAGGGTCCCGTCGGAGAAGTGTCTTGACAAACACAAGCAAGTGCCGGTGTCCCTGTATGTGCAACCGCAGTCCGTCCAGCCCCACCAACAATCGAACTACGAACAGTTGCACGTGGTGCACCATCAGGCGCCTCAGGTGCATTATATGCATCAGCAACAGCCGTTGGTGCATTACCAGCCGACGGTCGTTTACCAGAAACCGGTGACACAAGTGCAACCTTGCAAGCCCCCGTGTTCGCAATACAGTGGCTACTCGGACGGCGGTTACATGAGCGGCGGTTACCGCATGACCGACGACGCATATCCTATGGCGGTACTGACGAGGACGGTAAACGATGCCGACGAGATGGCGGGCGCCGACGGCGTATATGAAGACGACAACATTCAGCCGATGATGCACAACTACGTGGAAGCGGGACCGTACGAAGACGCGGTGACAATGGCCCGCAAAGGGTTCGGCGGCGGCCGCCCTAGAACAGTGGCGATGCGACCCATGCCGCTGTTTGTGCCGGCGATGCAGAGGTCAGTGGACCCGTACGGATACGACGGAGGCTATAGGCCGGAATGGCAGCCGCAGCAGCGGTTCGTCTCGGAACCAGAGCTTCAGTTTCCTGGCACTTTCCCTCAGCAACCGTTGATCGGTCAATTCCCAGGTGCAGAGAGGTCGATGGCCGAAGCGGTGGCGCAGGGTCCGTTTGACAGGCGGCAGCTCGCGTACAGTGGTTACATGCCCGTCCGGCCCGAGACAATTATATCGATGCCAGATCAGTACAATTACAGTGAATTTTTGAGAACGGTCGGACAACAATCGCAGCAACAGCAGCAACTACAACAACAGCAACAACTACAACAACAGCAACAACCCTCGCAAGTCGTCGAACCGGCCCAGCAGCTGCAGACAGGGGGAGAAATCGACGGAACGTTGGCGGCGACGCCCGCAAAAGCCGACCCGAAAGATCTGAAACCGGCCGAGCGCAAGAAAGTTGCAAAAAACTAAACTCGATATGGTTAGTCAGTATATAATATTATAAAATTATTTTTCGTGTTAATATTTTTAACGCTATGTGAGTCGTACAATGTATTTTATTGTGTCCGATTAGATTTTACTGACAGACAGCGGCCACGACTTTTTTACGATATATATATTTTACTATGCGATTCTAACATTATTTTTTTTTTCTCATAAACACGATGTTTCGATACTATAATGATATTATATAATAGTCTGATCAAAATAACGTTTCGTGAAAAAAATATGTGTAAGAGTAATCAGCGATGACTTGTTTGTTTATTATAATAATTATTTGTCCATTCACATTAATTTGCGTGTAGTTATTATTATATACATATTTCCTGAATGTGTGTATAATTATTTTAGATTACATATAGATGATAAATCAGACTTAATACTTTAAAAATGTTTTATAAATTCAATGTGTAACGGTATGCATGATTTTGGTCACCTATAAATCGACTCTCTGAAACTTTGACATTGTACATAAGACGTGTGATTTAATGATAAACCACAAATTCAAAAATATTTCAGCACGTTGTTACAAAAAATAAAAATATAGGTTGAACAAATTCAACTTTATACAAACAATGTTAAATTATACATATAATATTTTATGCATGGTACAATATACAAGAAGTTCTCAAATTGTGGCGCCTAGTGGTACGCTTACAGAGAATAAACTAAAATGTAGATACAAATACATATTAAAGTTGATCATTATATCAATTTATATTTGACTCAATTTTACCAATTTATCACATTGAATAATTTTGTTTTTAGTCGTTAATTTATATACACTTCGCATTTACTCAGGGTACCTCACAAAATACATTTTTAAAACCTCTGTCGTAGGCTATAAATAACTATATTTACTGACTATATAATGACTATATTTTTTGAAAACTTTTTAATTTATGAATCTACTCAGTTCATTTTTATTTCTTTATTTGTCAATAAGAATATATAAAAAATCATTAATCGGCTTACCGTATAACTGTATTAGTATTTGGTGCAGGTAAGGAACAACATTATTATACTTTATATTCAAGCAGTATATTATATTTAGATATACGCGCAATGTGTAAACAAATATTTTTGAAAATTAAATGTGGTCGGTACTGTGGCATCGATAATAGATAGTAGATACTATGACGTAAGGTTGACTAAAAATAATTAACATTTTACACCTGTAAAAGCAAAACACTTTGTGACACTGCTCATTTGTTGCATAGCAATTGATCGTGTCAAGGCCGTGAGGATGGTCCCAAATTCACAGTAATCATCCACTATTCCACACTGTCTGTCGTAAACTACAAAAAAAAACTAGTCACAGTAATGCCTCGAGAGCTTAAATTATGTAGTAAATACTGAGCAATCGTAAGCAACAATAATCCACATGCATCTAAACTTCAGGCGAATACCACCACAAGTCGACGGCGTGACGACTGAGGAGCGTTTAATATTATATTATTATATTTCGACCGAATTCGATGATGGTGATATTTATTGCAGGTTGCTGTCGTCAATTATTCCGTTACGGACGAATTCGAACAAACGGAACTGAGAAATGCGGCTCGGGCAGATATAATAATCATAAGAAAGTTAGAGCAGTAGGTACTAGGTACCGTATAGTTAAGCTTTCGTGGTCCATAAATAATGCAATTTTTTACGAAATTGAATTTTTAAACTGATATACATAGAACAATTTACAGCCTATAACTTTTATTTGGGACGTATAACTTTTTTTTTTATTTAGAAATGTGTGCAATTTGTATACTTACTATTTTTTTTTGTAACAATCGGTTTTACCCCAGATGCAAGCTTTGGGGTAAAATCGTGTATGTAAATATGCAAACCAAATATGAAAATTAATAGGCTATAAAAATGTATTATATGATCTAATTTTTCAATGTTGTGGCTAATTTCTTTAGGAGATATAATTTTTGCATTGGATTATTTTGAGGTTATGTAGGATTTTGAGGAAAAGTAGGTAGGGGAAGATAGAGTAATACCTCAATCGAGGCAAAACCATACAGGATATAAACTTAATATATAGTTTTGCCACTCACGACAACTAATTTAAATCGAGCTTAATACGAAACTAAAAGTATATTAATTAATGCTTTTAAACTAGAAGGTAAATTACACTTAATAAGCTGTTGAATAGTTAATAATATGAACGTACCTAATTTTTTCGTATACGAAAATTCAATCTTTGAAATTTGAGTATTGAAAGGCTAACAACTGTTGCGCCTCCAGCGTACAGACGACCTTTATAATGGATTAAGACTTGGTTGTTGAAATAAATAATTATTAAACTGATACAACGTTCAAATGTATCGTTTATTAAGTGCAGGGTAATATTATAATCTAAGGAATTAACTAGAGTTGGTCTTTAACAATTTCAATTATTCTAAGTCCTCGGAATATTTATGATATTGACTCGTAAATATTCAAAGTCCGAACAATTAAATTGGTCGAAATCATTCTAAGTCTATTTAACTCAGAAATTAATCTTGCGTGAGTGTGCTCGCTGTAGCCCGGGAATATCACGTTTAAATCGGAGCTGTTTCAGGCTCCCTAATGTGTGGGCTACTCCTCATATTCGGTGCCTACGTTACTCTGGCAAGATAGTGTTGACTTAATTTACTGTCGTATGCGTGCATACTAGATCTAGGAACGCTATCAACCGATGATATGTCGTGCCCGTGCAGATAATCAGACGGATGCGAATGTGGTCATCTCACGCGTTATCATAATTCCTAGTATTTTATATTATTATTTTATGCCATTGAATTTACCGCGTATAAAATAATATAATATCAAAAAAAAAAAAAAACCATTTAATGTAACATAACATATGTCCAATGTAATAATACAATGATTCGGTTTAATAGTGCCAGAGGTAATTAAGAGCTTTTTCTCAGAATCGCTGGTCGTTCGAGGACCCGCTCGTTTTTGCTACTCGTACGTTTTTCGCAACACGATTTCTCTTATTTTATTCTCGAAATCTACTACACTGATCTCCTGGATAACTATCTCGTTGTTGGCCTAGCCTTGTCTTTTCCAAAACTATTGACGGAGTTTATTGGCAATATATTGCATAGATCGTGTCAGATATACACGGTTTCCTTTACCATAGAGGTAATAATAAAATAAGTTATATATTTCCGGCTACATAGCACAACACAGACTGATATTTTTTCACGGTATGAAAATATATGCATTATCATATTCATCTAATAAACAAACAGAAAGTTAACTATATAATCGATGTGGTTAGGTTACCTCCGTATGTTATCAATTAATGATAAAAACAAGATCACATGATTTGTCCCTGTGTACAGTTGTATTAATCTGTATCTTCAACCTGTTGTAACAAAGTTGCCGTATAACGAATGAATTATTATTTATTTATATTAATATAAAAGAATGAAATATTTTTGATATTTTTAGAACATGGTAAATTGTATATGTAATTCAATTAAATCTGGTTTGACTCTAAAAATATTATTTGGTCGTAAATCGTGATGCTTGCTTGTGTTATTTTAAATAATATAATAATATAAATAATGTCCCTAGTATCGAATATTTTTATAATAATTAAGTAATTTTGTGGTAATTAGTAATTTTTCAGAATAAATATTAATAATAATACGCCACAGTAATATCAATGCAACAAATGCAAATTGGATATAGGTATAGGAACAGTCAAGCCCTCGTATCTGTATACAAGGGGGGTTCGGAGGCTTAAAAAGAAGGCTTTGGAAATATTTCAAAAATAACATTAATTTTCAGTTTATTAATTAAAGTAAAGAGGAGCAATATACTGCCTATAGGTAAAAAAAACATCAAAACATATACCTAACACATATTACATTGCTTATTGACATTTAGGAGTGATTGATAATCGTGATTATTTGTATAAAGTTTAGTCGTGACGGTTGACTTGAACAGAAAAATCGCGACATGCCGATGTACAAATGGAGGTAACTTGTTGAGGGTCGGCGATCAAGACTTTGTTATGTTGCTTGCTATAAACCAGGGTTGAAACATATAATACGGTATAGTATAAAATACGTATTATACGTACGTATAAAACGTATAAATTGTATAGTATAATACACATAATTACAAACGTTTTATACCGTATAAAAATAAAATCCCTAATAAACAAGTAATAAATAATTAATATTTAATATACATTTGTAATTTAAAGTTTAAACTTTAAATTTAAACT
>JACXSJ010000286.1:2837-48625 GCA_014851325.1 Pentalonia nigronervosa
AAAAATAGAAATTAGATATTATTAATTTATACAGAGTGAACCCGGAAATCTGTCACCAAACATAACTTTTTGTATCAATATAACCACGTTAAATGGTTACCTTTATAAAATCCGGACATTTTTCAAATCCGGACGCCAATCCGGACAGGTGTTTGAAATCCGGACTGTCCGGACGAAATCCGGACGTATGGTAACCCTACGCAAGACTGAATTGTACTTTTGCCCGATCGAGCCGATAGCCCGTTATTATGGCTTATCGATTACGTCGACAACCGCGATCGACCATTATCGATCGCCAATACTGAAAAGATATTATATACCTACAATATATAAATGTTTATCGTGGCTATTATTACGCATACGGCATACTATCTTCTTTCCAGTCATACATATAGTGTCTGGTATTTATTTTTTTCTGCTACCCGTCGAAGTTGAACGACCCAGAGTTGAATGACACTGTCTTTTTGACCAAAGGGTGACACGATCGCATTACTAAATTTTATTTCACAGAATTATAACGATAGTATAATGTAGTGGGTGTGTTAATTTCTTTCGTCATGAGGTGGTTACTAGTTTTAGATAGACGTCGGTTACTTCGGACGGTAAACTAACCATTATTTGTTGTACTTAAAATAAAATTAAAAGAAGATAACATGAAAGAATAATATTTATATGTCACATATAAATGTGATATATCATTACACTTTTGCAGAGGACTTTATCCTGATACACGCGTTTCCACTCACCCCCAAACACAACGTTGTGTATAAATATTATGTATCGTAGCGAGTATATACCCTTTAATTGTATTATTGTGTTGTTACCTCTACGAAAGGGTAACATTAATTTGGATTAATGTTGGAAAACAATGTAATATGGTGACGAGGTGCCGGTGCACTGGATAAATATTAAATAATACGATAATAACAATAATGACATACTCGGGCTTCGCTTTGTCCTTGATCGATTGTCCGTCTTTTGTAATAACAATAATAAAGGGAAATTTGTGTTTGCGTTGGCTAAACAAAGAACGCGCACACGGCCATTACATGATTACCTTAAACACACAAACCAAACGATACGGTCCACGAGTTATGCATTATAAAATATGTCCTTTGTGGAATTTCCATGAAAAAAGTGACTTCCCGTTAATAGAAGGAGTAATACGTGGTAAAAAAGCGTATTTTAACTGCAACAGTAAACGATCGGATGGCCAATATGTTATTTTCCACGTGCGTTCGAGTTGGAAAATATAGTTTTCGAATATTTCGATACAAAAAAATATTAAAAAGTTTCGATTACCATAAATGGAGGTTTGAATAAATTCGATTTTTTTTTTCGTAATACATTAAATGTAAATTAAAGTGTCACTTTGTATACTTTAAAGAACTCAACCATCGGAAAATCGAGTATGCCGCGGTCGTGTAGACGTCTATAACCTCATGTTATTTCAAAGGGTTAGTTCGTTAAATAAATAAAATAAAATAATACATTAAAAAATTATATTGTCATTTTTTTTTTTTTTGTTTCCATTTCACCTTAGGTACTAATTAATTGAATATTACAATAATGTACAGACTTGGTTTTTTTTTTTTGAAAAAACTTCTAAATTTGAATAAAGTAAATATGTATTATATTGTATTATTATTACGCATGCAGAAAATGAATTTAACAAGAACAATAATATCAAATTATAGAAAATTAAATAAACAGATAATTTTAAAACACACAATATTATATTTTTTTAACATTTTTAGTTTTTACTAATAAAATATTTTTTAATAATTTGATATGCTTCATATTTGTACCTAATTAAACTTACATGATAGCATGTAGTTCTACTATGTAAGTGTTAGTATAAGTTACTTATAGGGCTAAGATCTGTATACTTTTTCCTTACAACCAAATTAATTATCTGCTATGTCTACGAATTACCATTTGGGTTATTCTCAATTTAATATAAATAATACAATTTTTTTTTCACAGTTTTGCTTGTTTAGGAAAAAATGCATATAATTGCATGTCCGGAGTTTTTGAGAATCTATTAAAAATAAACAGATTTAAAACCGTATTTATTTAATGAACGACTATAATTATTGTTTAATTTGTTGAATTGTTGTAAATATAACTTATAAATTAACTAATAATATACGTATATTGTAACCGGAGAATAGCAGAGTCTGTGAAAACCATGAAAATGGTGAGTATGAAGAAGAAACTGAAGATATTAATAATATTTTAATTTCGGGAAAAATCGTGTCATATATATGTGTGTGTGTGTGTGTGTGTGTGTGTGTGTGTGTATGATGTGAAAAGAAGTTTTGGTCAATATAAATCTATTCTACGTTCCAATCGCGAATTTTAAACAATTAAAAACAACATATCATTATAGCATGTGATATTTAAATTTTTTTTTTTGCATACTTGAAAGTTTTTTATTCCATATAAATCCTAGCCCAGTACTTATATTGATAATTACAATTTTTAAATATTATTATATGTATTTGCTCACACTTTTATATAAATATATAAATTAAATTAAACTTATAAATAAAACAAATATAGATACTTGTGTACTACAAAATGGTAAAGCTGTTTTTTCAACAAGTCGAAAATCCATAAAGAAAATTATGTGCTGGGTAGATCTTAGATAACCATAACACATAGTAGCGTTAACGAAAGATTCAAATCCAATCCATAATTTGTGTATAAAATTATAAATGTATATTGTATACAGATTTATAACTTTTAACTTTCAAGTTTCAAACTTGAAAGCTTACAGATAATTTTATTACTAGCCATAAAAAATGAATTTCCAATAATAATCTTTTGTAATTTCATTATTTTATTATTCATAATGAATAACTCGATTGAGAAGCACAATAAAAATGAATAAATTTACCATCATTAGATTTACTCAACCACATTGCGTCGCAGGAAGGCTTGCATTTATTGTTATTTAATACGATTGGAGCGTGCAAGACTGAACATAACAAACTTAATTTCAACCGCAATACAACAAAATAGACGCGTTATACAAATTATTTTTAAAAAACGTCAATTGTACCTTTTATTTCTTTCCACACCCTATGCGTATGATTCCAAAAAAAAAACTAATATACATTCTCCCCTTATTCTAGTGCCAGTGCATGCAGATACACAGGTGGTCGCATTGGCGATTCAATAACAGTCTTAACCAAAACATTCAACACTTTGATGCGTTTATATTAATATAATTTAATCAATAGTACTGAAAAGTGAAAAGCAATTACTCAAATAATGTGAAATTTACTTTTTAGGAAAAAAATTCATCAAACAAATTTCTAGGACATACGGGTCACTGAATATATAGTATAGTAAATATATACCCATCACTATATATTTTCTACATAATCTTATACATTTACAAAACCTAATCTCATATATCGAATAACTATATTAGCTATAAAAGATCGTACGATATTAATGCTAAATATTTGTTCATCCTTTTTGAGTATATTGGGTGTTAGATGACAATGTAAACTTTCCAAATAAACAGTTTTACTTATTTTTATAATGCCCAAACCTCTTCAAAGTAATCCATTAAAAAGTTAAAAAAAAACGAACATACTAAAAGTGATATTTTTTGACGCATTATACTTATTTACGCATATTATTAACTAAATATAGTACCTAAACAAAAAACGTATACAATATACTTTATACGGATATACAAATGAATAATTCTAATATATAGTATAATATTATAGAAATATTTTTATTTTATAATAATTTTCCGCCACAATAATGAAAT
Source organism: Pentalonia nigronervosa (assembly GCA_014851325.1). Lineage (NCBI taxonomy): Eukaryota > Metazoa > Arthropoda > Insecta > Hemiptera > Aphididae > Pentalonia > Pentalonia nigronervosa. The sequence continues at coordinate 6,631 of JACXSJ010000286.1, forward strand.
TTGTCCGACTTTATATATATATATATATATATATAGGTACCGATTGTAATAATAAAGTGTATAGTATAGTTAATACTTATTACTTCGTCGATGCATTAGAAAATCGACTTTTGTTTAACCGTACACACAATGGAGATTATTTCTAGTGTTCGGCCAGTGAGGGTGAGGAAGTAACCGAAAAATTGAGACTTTTTCAATAGATTCAATATTATACACACACACACACATTATATATATTTACAGCACATACGCGGTAAATACACCGTATCACGCGTTATTGTTGTATGCGAGTGCATTACATGTTGTATACAGTTAAGCTGCCATCGGGTTTTCACCCTCTTCAAACAGACACGCGCGCACGCACTCATTTCCGATCGGTTAGTTAAAAAGATCCAAAGATTACGCTCCCGAAATCATTGAGTGTTTGCGGGTCGGACTGGCTCGCATTTAGCGTATATTAGTTGGTTAACATATTAGATATCTTGTATAATATATTACTAATTATTTAAACAATATAATATAATTGCGATTGCGGGCTTATAACAGGCACATGCGACGACTTCGTAAATATTGACGAAAATCGGGAGGGGATTTTTTTTTATCTTATATGTAATTATTTTAAGTTGTCAGCATCCCCCTCATAATTTTACCCAATTTCCTCCTAACCTATTTCCTCGTATATAATTCGATGTTGTATAATACCTACTTTATACTCTGACGTGACGGCTAGAATGTAAGGTATACAAGGCATGCATGTCCATGCATATATAGGCACTGCAGTTTACACATTCCGAAACCGGCATTTCACAGAACAATATGGTGATATCGACCTGCCTATACATAATTTTGTATTTTTATTGGCAACGTGCTATATTGAACAAAACCAAAACTGATATAACGCGATAAAAACCAAAACCGTTTTCAAACTCGAATATTATCCCCCCCCTCAAAAAAAAAATATATTGAACCTGTCGATTTGATTTCCTCTTTAATACACATGTAATAATAAATAATAATATAGTTATCACGACGATATACCACCAGCATCTAACCCGTGATGGAGTGGCGTATAAATGGCGCTGGAAAAGGACGAGCGCGTACCTATTATAAATAAACAGGAAACTGCAGGGAATATAATGAATTGTACCAGACGAAGGGGTTGAAGACACATACAATTATTGTATATTCGATACCTATATATCTATATACAAATGTATGTGTGTGTATAATACGCGAATATTATATGTTATATATATATATATATATTATATAAAGCCGACGAGGGACCCTTTCAATGATGTATATAATAATAATAATATAATGCAATAATATGCGAGCGATGAGCGCCTCGCCGCTATGTACGCGGTGGCGGCGCGAATATAGCCTTTTGTGTAATTGACTTGCCAAAACAATCAATTTAATCCCCGCCACCACCGCCGCCCCACCGTAATTGTGTGCAAGCGCGTATTTGCCACCGCCCTTTCGGCGCTCAAAGGCCATTAATGCATTAATTGTTAACGACTGTGCGCATAGGTTTTTCATCGGATATTTACACGGACCTTTATAACAACCTTTAATAATGTACGTATTCGGCCAACCGGCGTGTACACACAAAATACGTTTAACGCGCGCGCTTTTGAATATGGTGATATGATGTCGTATAGTAATAGAATATCCCGCAATGCATTTATTTAGGCTCAAATATTATACATAAAAGTATGCTGAAAGCTAGTCCTTAGATGATGGTAAGGTCTGGCCGCCGCTGGCTAAATGTCCAAATAATTAAGACTTTAGTGTTCTCCGTCCTGTTTTGACACGTTGTTCGTATTTAAGGAACCTAACCTATCTATATAATATAATATTAATCGTTTTTATATTGTAAATACAACTATATGATACATAATATATTATTTAATATTATAATTATCGTTTGATACATATTATAATCATGCTGGAGAGAATTATACATCACGCCTTTTAATCATTAATATGAAATTAGTAATAGATACCTAATAAATTATATAGAATTTTAATGACTAGGCTGCATCTTTCTCAAAAAACAAACACCTGCTGTAGTTGGTCCCCGCTATTTTATGATATTTGTATTTAAAAACAGTCTCAATATGAGACTTGAACTCTGCATACGTGGTTGAGATACGTAAAATTTGGATGACCATAATATTATTATAAAAACATTAAACTTAGGGAATCAGCGATATATGCATATAATGCCGCATGTACGATGTACACCTTTTCAAAATCTTTTTCCCGAATTCACACAAGTTTTCCAAACAACCGTCTTGAATTATTATTATCGTCGATTCCCATAAAAGTTTAAGTGCATAAAAATTATTGTGTTTATCCGCAAATTAGCAATAAATGTCGTTTTTTCTCTCATTCAAGACTTTAAATCACGCGCGCCTGCCGCATGAACATTATACAACATTGAACATAATAATATAACGAAGTTGATATTTAAATAAAACGACAATTAAGACTTTTGGTCAATCGACGTTTTGGGAATCGTGGTGCGCGGTTAGAATGTAATCAACTTCTTTTAAATATTACGAATAAGGAACTTTTCGTAATTCCCGTCACCCCTTTTTTTTCGTTTTTGTCATTCACCGGTTTTCTCTCTTACGCGGAACGCCACAATTAAAACGAACATCTGTGTCACATGCCCAGTCCCTCGGGACGTTGCCCGTTTCCCCAAATACGTCACGGGGATTTAACAGTATGCGTGCCGTCTGTATACGCGTGTATACAGTATATAAATGTATATGTATACGTATATAAATACCAAACAGTGTCCGTTGTTCGAGTTGATTATTTTTAACGTACATACAATATATAATTACATTGATATTATCTCGGATTTCAGTTATATATTAATATCATCAACTACCACTCGTACACCAATATAAATACGCGTTTCCTCGACGTCCAGTTATTGTGTGCGGTATTTAATTGTTATTATGGTTAATTTATTTCAAAAAAAAAAATGTATTAGAAAGTAGAAATTAACCAAAAAAAAAAAAAACACCCCTTGAAAATATTGTTGTTTTTTTTTTGTTTATTCGTGTGGACTATGATTTGTGTGCATTCGGACACGCTGAAAACAATGTCATTGCAATTTGACAGAATTACTATGAAAAAAAAAATATATATAACCATACGCGTGTTATTTCTTTCAGCGCTGTATATTTATTTTTCTCGTGAATAATATACGATTAACACCCTTAAATCTGTACTGGCAAGTGGAAATAATAAATAATATTGCTGTGAGTGTATACGGAGGTAGGTGTGTTTATAACGATCCGAAATTGGTAATTTGGTCCCCCGGGTACCGTTCTCGGCTCCCGCTTATTTATCGCATTATAATACAACGGCCACTGCTCGTTATCAACCGAGGGGCTCGACATGATATTTATGTCCAATAGATACATTTACAACAATGTCAAATCAAGACCATACGATGCAACATCAAATAATAATATTTTTATTTCCAAGACGCCTTGATCACTCTGACAGCTATATTGGTAAATTGCTGTATTATTTATCGACGGTCGTCAGCTGGTCTATGCGTCGTACAATCATACATTATAAATTATAATATTATTGTACACGGTGGTCATCATAGACATAGTTATTATGTCTACGACGACGGTAAGAGTAGTATATTTTTAATAAACCCGTTTTAGTTATTAAAAAGTATATGATCACGGCGCTTAATGGGGCTAGTTTTTGTTCAAAATCAATTCTGTCAAAGTCAAACTTTTATCGAATCGATAAATTTTGTTTTGGTTGTTTAGTCGTCTTAGGGGAATATAAAGTACACGCGCTGGGTTATTGATGGGATAATGCGTTTTTTGGAGAACTGCGATCACGTATTATATACATTTGATCACAGAAGCGTTACCGGTTTTCAATTTAGGCGGAAAATGATTATAACAGCGGAAAGTTTTACTTTGGAAAATAAATAAGTATTTTAGTATAAGTATGAGACGTCACCCACCATACTGTAGCACGGCCAAAGGTGTGTGTTTGCAACATATATTATACTATTACACATAAACTATTTAAATTGCATATACAATATTCACGTGTATTTAGAATAAACTACTCAATATACGAAATAACTTATACCATAGTTTTACAAATAAATCTACCATCACGTATTTATAGCATATACAACTCGAGTGAATAACAATATTGTCGTTTATTTTGTCGTATAACGAAACACAAATAATAAAGACATATCAATGATTTTTTTCCAGTTTGTTAAACAAATTCGTAGGATATACATTTATTTTGTACCAATAAAAACAACGTAGGTATGTAATATATGCATATATATATATATATATATATATATATAGAAAATTAGTCATTTTATAAAATTTCCGAGCAATATATCATTATATAAAATGTCCAATATACATATGCAAGCAATGTAGAAATTATAAAAATTGTATCAAAAAAAAAAAAAACAATATATAGCAGGCAATGTAAAGTATAAGATTTTATTTGAGTTTTATATTGTATGATTACAAACTAATGAAAAATGATTTTATAAGTATAGTTGGATGTATATCAAATAATTTTTTTTTAAAGAATATTTTACATTTTATTTTTTAATGCGACTCGGATTACTTCCATGTCATTTTGATATACAAAGTTGTCCAGTAGCTTTTTACTTAGTTTATAATGTATAATAAAATTATTCATTATACACATAATATTTAATTGTTATGTGTAAATACTACATTCAGTTATGAGTATAAATGTATGCACAGCCAGGTAGTCAGTATACTCAGTGAATTTTTTTTCTTACTTGCAAACGGTTAATGGGTAATACCTTAGCAGATAGGTAACCAAAACAAAAATAACAGTTTAACAATTTATATTTTGAAAATTTGGATGTATTAAGATCGTCAAAATAAAGAATAGAGAGACAAATAGATATATACAATATCATATATGTGAATTATTATCGAATAATTTCCCAATCTTTTTTACCTATACAACTATACCTACATTAATAATTGATAGTAATTCAAAAACAAGCGACCACTATATAGCCTAAATTTCAATAAAATTACAAATTGTGCACAACTCAACAAACATAATTTATTTACACGAATACGAATACCCATGACATAAATGAATATTTTTTTAAAAGTTCACATTGTCTACGATAAATCGATGATTCGATAAATAAAAAAAGATGTTTAAATAATTATTTATATTGCCTACAAACTTCCCGGAAATGTATAGAATTCTCGAATTTCCACGTAACATAATCAGGTTTGGAAAAATTTAATATCACACAAAATGCTCAAAAAAAAAAAACAATTTTGCGTCCTCTGTCCGGGATCTTTTGTTCTAGTCGTACGTGGTTAATCGAAAACCGATAGTTTTATCAGACAAATAATTGATTGAAATTTTAAAACAGTCTGTGTGAAATTCATTGTTTATAATATACTATCCGAACCGATTGCATAGACTTCCTATTATATAATATATCCGTAATAATTACGCGTTGGTCGTCCCTGCATATGTGTGATGTACATATATAAAAACACGCTACAGCTATTACAATATTATTGTCGTCAACTAAAATATTTGTCATCGCCCATCGGTGTATAAATCGGTAGAGGACAAAGTGTGGGGACCCTGCATCATCATCCGCTCGTATACGATAGGTACTTATTTTATTATAATTTAATGATCAACATGGGCCGCCGTTGTATTAAAATATAAATGTATCTACAACACACATAGGTGTATCTACACATAAATTGTATGCACGCGGGATCAATCGGTAATATGTCCTCGCAGTGTGCAGCAATATACATCATAATGAATGCACAACCCTTGCGGTAAAAACACCCTTAATCCCTTAGGCCGGCGAAAAATAATCTTTGGCCGCCTGCAGCAGTAATCACATGCGGCCTAGAGATGTTCGGATTTTTGTTCGTATTAAATAGTAAACGACATATTATATATATATATATATATATATATATGGTGTACCATAATGATGATAATAATAATACACTACTGCGACGTCGATGTAAAATTATATTGAATAATGAACAATAATATAATATATTATGTGCATGCGATGGTAGTGGTGGTGGCGCGAACGGTTACAATGAAATCAGCAACTTTTATTACACCGGGTATTAAATTAAATCGGTTTATTCTATTCGCGCGCAAAGTCGATTTGTTGGCGTTTTTTGGTTAGGTTGTTTTTGGAGTGTTTTTTTCTTCTCTCGGATGCGTTGGTTTTTTTAACGAAAATTGTGAAATTCAATTTCACGGTCCGGTGGATGTGGATTCAATTTTTTCTTCGAGTTAAATGAAAATTCCCTTCTCCCGGCTCCGTGGACCCCGTGAAAGGGGTGATCGTTTGTTAATAAAAACGTTAAAGCTAAATTGGTGTTTCCATGACTACAGCTAGATTATCTGGTTCGCTCATTGACTAAAGAACTTAAGTCCCCCCGCGTACCCTTTACGCCTGAGTCCTGAATACCTCATATAGAAACATTCAGACTGTTTTCCTCTCCCCCGCTATGTATTTTTTATTTATTTATTTATTTTTTTTTTTTTTTTTTTGTAATTACTACCTACTTTTTTAAACCCTCGATTCGAGCGCACGAGAAATTTTATAATCGCCTGATGAAAGAAAGACAGTAACAGTGGTAGTGACGGAGACAACTATCGTGGACCGAGGTGCAAAGAAGAACGGACACACGGCAATGATAAGAGAAACCACGACAACGGATATTTAAGTATTTTAAGTGAATTCAAACTGCAAATAATAACAATAGCGATGGCCAGTCTGGACTATGACTAAGCCAAGTGGAAACCGAAAATCCACTTAACAAATATTCAATATGTTTCTTCTCTGCGTATACAGAATCGATTTTTCAAAACACGACTAATAATTATACTCAACAACATAAATAGGTACCTACATAATATTATAACGTGGTACGCCTACTAAAGTTAACCTATAAAATATATTTAGGTTAAATTACATTAATAGCGTAAAATTAAACTTTTTTTTAAAAATCGATTCTAATATTGTTTGTAGTATAATTTCGCGCCTTTAGTGATTAACATTTGATAAGAAGGATTAATTAAATTCTATAAAATAATATATCACACCATTGAATAATGTATTATTATTATTATATAATAATGTAATAATGTACTTATAAGTATCAAAAAGAATTTTAAATTATTGTTAATTGAAATATTAAAATATATATTTTATTGTACGTAAAGAAATATTCAGTTCAATATGCTATGCTATCCTAGTATTTAACTATCAGTGCCTGTCACTGTTTTTGTGTTTTTAATATAATATTTATACAACATACACCATATTATATTTACAGTGATATAAGATCATAATATTTAGATTTTCCTAGTACAATTATTTTTTACTGTTCATATATTTTATTAAATTCGTTACACACTTCACTTGCGATAATTTTAAACACTCATATATTTATAATTTAGCATGAGAAGTACTAGTATTTATATTTTTTAACAATTATTAAATACATTTAATACTTAGTACCTAGTACCTACTCTTCAGTAAATGTCAAATATATTCCGCAATTCTCATTAAAGACTTTACAAGTATAAATAATTATAATAACAAAACTGTAAATAGTTTTGGCTGTTTCGAATGTTAAAACTATAAATCTTATTTTAATAATTTTAAGTTTGAGCATTATATACATGCATAATTGTTACAAAAATCGAGAGGTGTAAAAAATATTTCTATCAAAATATGGAATTAGAAAAAATTAAAAAATATAATTTATTATTTTTATATTATTTACTCAAATTGACTATAGCGAACTACTTATTACAATTATGAGTAATAGCTATAAAATTAGAGTATGCAAATTATATTTTGTCTAATGTTTACATACAATTTTGTTTTAGAAAAATTGTCTACAATTGTCTATCAATATTTATTTTTGTTGCTTTAATAATGCTATAATGTAACATCAATTGTTGAAAATATAATATTTCAAATGCCAAAAAAGACAAGAAATTTATTTAAAAAATTTTTAGTTTACAATGTACATTGTATAGAAACTTAGTTTTAAAAAAAGCACGTGAGTAAATAAAGGAATAAACATAAATTAAGAGTCAAATTAATAAAGGGATTTAAATAAGTATATATTTAAATATAACCGGCATCACTCCATTCACACAGTTTCAATCATCAACAATTTGCCGCTTACACAAAAATATTTACTGTGCAGTTCAAAACTTTAGTCCTATTAATTATACAATTTTTTTAAAACCATTTTCATCTATAGGTACTGAAATTAATTATCAAGTTATATTAGAAATTTGAACACAATAATTGGATAAGGTTGTTCATAATAAAAACATATATTTTTTTTAATTTTTCATGTATTTATGTTATTTTTAGGTAAGTAAATTAGCTAGAATAAATAAAAATTAATAATATTTCATATTTTCATATAAAGCAAATTGTACATAATGAAAGTTTTTGAACAAATGTGAACGTGTGAGTGTACATGAACTGAAAAATGTTTGATGAATACGAAAAAAAAATTGTGGGATCAAAAGTTTTGTGAGTACATGGTAAATAATTTAACGTGAGTGGCAAAAACAAAAATTTACCAGAATGTGTAAAGGATATACTAGAAGTCATCAAATGGCTTCCTATAGACAAATTGTATTTGACCGCAAATAAGAAATTTATTTTTATTGTAAATTAAATGAGGTTTTTATTGCTATTCATTTTAAGTTTACTTTCTTTGGCTCAATATAATATATATTAAATTTTTCTTCCCGAAAACTTCTTGAATTTTTAACGTGGTCCTCCAAAAGTATTAATTGCAGGTGACCATGGTGTTCATTACCATAAGTACTACTATTTAAGTAATGAAATAATCAAAATTGTATAGTTATATAATAAAAACAACTAACAAGTGTAACAATAGATTTTTCATACTTGCAACCCGATTTAATGAAATTGTGTGTACAATATATTTATTTGTGTAGGTATATATAATATGTTTATGTCCATACATACTGACATTTGACATCTAGCACGATATATGGAATTGTATTTATTTTTACGTCATATTTCATTTCAACTAAGTGATACATTATAATTTATAATAGTACAAGCAATAATATTACACAAAATATCGATACCTATATTATTGTTATTTTTTAATTACTTAAATGTATTCTAATGATGTAAAAATGTATAAGTGACATGATATTTATGTGTTTTTTTTAATATTTAATTTATTATAGGTTTTAATGTAAATATACTTACTGTAGTAGACTCATATATAATATATTACATTGTAGTAAATAGACGACGTATTTTTAAAACCTCTCTTCAGTCAAAAATTCTTCATTTAATTGAAAGCAAACACGCCTAAAGGCCTTTTAAAGGGTTCTGTTTGCTTAAGAATAAGTCGTTATATGGCGGAAAATTATACACTATTATTATAATGTATAAATAGATAGTATAGTAGTATATTATACGGATGCGGAACATTTTTAAAATAATTATATCAAAGAAATAAAATATTTAGTCGATAGGAAGTCTTTTTTTTATCCATCTCCCATTCTTGTTAAGTCACGCAGTACCACTAATACACAGCATCTCTTCCACATAAAATTTAGAAGACGAAGTTTATGACACATATTATTATATTTATTGTAAACACGACAATATCACATTAAAAGTTTTGTAAATACACTGCTTTAATAATAATTATCTAATTTTATATTAAATACTATAATATCGTATAGAAATAGTATATAACATGCGTTACGAACGACTGTGTAGTCTGTTGTGGAGCTGCATCGTTCGTCGAGAGATAGGGACAAAAATGTAAATAAAGAACGTCGAATGGCGAGGATGATTAACGCTGGACGAGATGGGGATGAAAATGGAGAGAAAAAAATAGAAAATAACACGATAACAATAGAGATGCGCTCGCGCCGCGGGCCCGCTATATTATATTATTCGTATTATTATTATTATTATTATTATTATTATTTATACTCTGCCGGGTGTGCGACCTTTAGGCAAATGATCACGTCGCCCGCGAGGCCGCCGTCATCGCCGCCCGATCCGCGCTCGCGTACAATAAATTATTCACCGGTCTCGCGAGCACGATTAAACTTGCACAGACGATAATAATAATTACAATGGTTGCGTACATTACGTCGTCGTTGTCGGGTGCTGCCGTGTTTGCATTTTCCGCATGCATATAACAGTATAATATTATATGGTGTACATAATACGATTGAATCGAACCCGACGAATATAATGTACAAATATTTAGGTACACGCGAGAGCCACACCCCCACTCGCTACCCCCAACCCCCCTCACCGTGCCACCGACGATTTGGCATTAATTATTACTAGGTAGTCCTTCTGTGACTCTGCGTGTATTGTCTCTCGTGTCATAATATTATGTTCGCTCGTGCCGCGCGCATATATTATATATAATAATATACGTAGGTCTGGCCATGAAAACAAAACAATATAAAATATCTACCCTGCACCCTTATGCGCGCAACACACTCACTCTTACACACACACACACACACACACCTGCTTAAAATGACGACGACGATACTGATGATGATAATAATATAACAAAAGTTAAGGTAGGTTTCCACTATACATGTTCACGTGTATGTGCATAAAAATACCCTTTGCTGTGGTTTGTTGGTAATTATGGTAAGCTTTTGGTATACCAGTGTGCCACGTGTATATAAACATACTTACTTAGCGCACGGTGAACCACGTTACCGCGTTGATGAATCTGGTCAAACAATTTCGTTTATCACCCATCCACTTCGTCTTGGCATTCGACAACCGTTACGATTAAAAAAAAAAAAACAGTGATCCGAAAACCATATTTTTTTAAATTTAATACCATATTTTTTTTTAAATCGTAACGGTTGCGAGTGCCCAGATAAACTGCACGATCCGATCGTATAAAATTGATAGCAAAAGATGTGCACGGTGTGATATTCGGATATAGTTTATAAGTTACAAACATCAAGGAATATGGCCATCGCCATCTTAAGTCTGTAATTATAACCATTTGATCCCGAATTATTTGGAATTTGATGTACAGCTGCGATACAGCACGGTTATCTACAATATTTAATTCAGTAAACCCAGCGCACAACACAGATAAAAAAAAAAAAATGTTGGCTTCCCGCCGTAATTTATCGGTATACCTATTTTTGGTATAGCTGATTCGTATAACCATGCAATTGGTACGCGTAACGTCAAGTCTTGCACACACATCCAAGTCCATTTCGTACAACTCGGTCCGTCGTTTGTCGGGATTCAGACTGCAGACAGGACCGGATTGGGCCGGTGAGCTACCTAGATAATCTCGGGAGGCCGCTCAAAATGTGGGCCGGTTATGAGCGTTTGATCGTAATTTTATTTTCACGCAGTAATAAGAAATTAGTCCACACATTAGTAGAAAATATAACTGAATCGAATTAAACACCACGGTCGTAGTTGTAATCAAACGTTGGGAATCCAAAAACTCAGTGGGCCGATCCGGCGCCGACTGCAGATGTCTGCAGACGTACCGCGTTTGTCTGCACGCAAGACGGGGCACACGATCTGCTGCGCGCTCGGCATTGTTTGCGCAACGTGGTATTTTACCGTGAGCGACGGTGGAAAAAAATGAAATCGTTTTCCCTATAAATAAAGCCCACGGTAATCCGATTTGGGCTGTACGGGCAAGCAGCATAATAATATATAGTATTCCCCGGCCGGGACCGTTTCCGATTCGCTTTAAAAGCGACGTTTAAAAACGGCTCGCCAAATGTCAACCGTTGACCTTAGCCGAACGCCACCGTTGCGCTCCCTCCGGGATCGTCTTTTAATTATACGACACGTCAGTCTCGGGTTTCCTTTACACTCCAATCGCCACCCGAGGGTTGCCGTTTTCATTTAAATAATAATGTGCGCGCGTCCGTCACAGCTATATGATAATATAATAGCTATGTTATGCGCATCTACACCGTATTTGCTATACGTGTGAATATAAAAAATAGTGTACATAATAATAATAATAATAATAATAATATCTGTAGGTATTAGGCGAGTGTACAATAAAAAAAAACTATTATTATTATTATTATTATATTATCATTAAGATATATATTATAATATTATGTACTATGTAGAATAAAAAGGGGAGGGGAATTAAACATACGTATTAACAATCACTCAAGTTTAACAAATAGACATCGAAATGTTTACATAAACAATAGATATAATATATAATATTATAATGTGCCGATTAAAAAGTTCAATAATATTAGTACTCTACACTCTATAGACTACAACGTATATCGTCGGCCACCAAAGCGGCAGTTTAATTATACGACGTTTACATAATATGACGTACAATATAAAACAGGTATTGTTATCATAATAATGTATACAACTATACAAATATCTATTCAGCAGAGCTCCTGTAATTTTTGACAAAACAATAGTGGTTAAGTACATCGCAAATTATTACATATTATATATTTATAGAAGGTGAAGTATTAAACGATACCACAAATAAGAAATAAATTCATTGAATTATGTAATATTATTATAGGTTTCATCCGGTACCTTCTACGGTGAAAATCATACATCGCGCGCGTCAAAGAAGAAACAAGTCAGTTTCTGTTGTGCGTACAGCATACGTGTTCGTATAAACTTTCGTTAAAAAATAAATAAAGATATCGTATATTAATATAGACTACTTTCAGGGCCAACAAATATTCTACATCGTCCCGAAGTACATCGATATTACGAAGTAGCGCCAATCATATACCTTATACGCGGGATGCCACCTTTAAGAGAGAGCGAGTACAGTACTACAACCCCACCTCTCGGTTTTGCCAAAGTTTAACGATATTTTTTGAAAACCAAACGTAACTTCGGGTGGTAAAATATAGATGCGAGGTTAAAAACAAAAACAGATTTTATGATTTTTAAATTATCCCACTCGCGTAGTATTCGACGCCGCTGAACGAGAACTGAAATCGTCGATAAGTGTTATCGCGCGACGTGTGCAACAATCGCATTCATATCACATAATAAACACTGTAACTATAAAAATAATCATAAAAAAAAAAAAAAAAAATCAAAAAAAAAAAAAAATAGCCATCTGTCGGCCCTACGTGTTTCTTTCGTCGGGACACGTTTCGATGTCTATTTCGTCGTCGTCGTCGCCGTCGTCATCGTCATCGTCGTCCATGCAACAGCCGCCATCGGTCGTCAAGCCGTCGTCTTCTTCGCGGCTGTCGGCCGACTTGGCTGCAGCGGCGGAGGCTGCGGCTGCGGCTGCGGCAGCCGCGGCCACGGTAACCGGGAACACGGGCCGGAAAGCGGAAGAATAATCGGTTGCGACGGCGCTCCGGTTGACCAGGGTGTTGTGATGGTGCTGGTCCAGCTCGAGTTTAGGCAGCCAACAGGGCAGGCCGCCGCTCGCGGAATACGCGGCCGCCGCGGCCGCGGCCACGGCGAACGGGTTGGCCCGCTGTTGCCACACGTAATCGACCATGGCCTGGTGTAGCGGCATGTTCGGCACCTGTACCGGCAGAACCGGCGCCGATTTCTTTTGCTGCATTTCCGGCGATCTGTGCTGATGGTGCTGATGGTGGTGCAGATGGGCCGCTGACTGTAGCACTGGCTGAGGCATTTGCACGATTACGGCGGCGGCGGCCGACGAAGACGACGACGGCGGCGACGATGAAGCCGACGACTGCTGTCGCGAATGTGACGGTGGCGGCAACAGCGGTTGCGACGGCTGTTGCTGCAGTAGCGATGGCGGCGACTGCCTGGACACGGCCCGTTTGCGCGTGCCGCCGTTGAACATGGCCTTGACGTCCTCCCACGCGTGCACCACGTGGTCGGGCGGGTCGTCGCTGAGCTTCATGTGCCGGCGCCACGAGTTGAAGTTGGCCGCGTCCGGTTGTACGTACCGAGCCCCGGCTCCGGTGCGATGCGAGTGGAATATGAATTTGTTGGGCGAAAAGAACAGACCGCAAATGGCGCACCGGATGCACTTGGCCCGGGACGAGTTGTACCGGGACGGCAGGAACGAGCCGCGGCAACCCCACGCGCACTCGTGGTGTACCGCGAACGCAAAGTCGTCGGGCAGCCGGGGCGGCGTGTTGTCGCCCAGGAACGAGTTGCACAGCCGTTCCGCTTCGCGCCTGGTGATCATCCCGCACCGGCGCGACGACACCGGCATGGCGCCCGCTCGACGCAGCATCTCCAGCTGCACCGGCGTGCATTGCACGCACGTGATGCCCAGCGCCACTCGCCGATTGTGGATCTCGTTGTAGCTGAATCGGTGCAACAGCGTGTTACTGATCTGGGCCAGGCACAGCCGCTCCTGGTTGTCCATCTGCAGCGAGACGATCGGCACCCCGTACAGGATCACCGTGCCCACCTGGTTGGACAAACAAAACAGAACCTGCTCAGGTGCTTTGCCCGCATTCGCGCTGCGCCAGACTCGCGCCGTGGTTATAATATTATTATTATTATTATTATTATTATTATTATTATTATGTCACTTAGTCGTATATATTCGGACCGTATAAGCGCGTATGCCGTGTACATGTATATGCATTGATTTTATACCCACTAAAAAAAAATTATTTGATTAATCGATTAGACTATTGCATACGTCAAAATGTATTGTATGTTAATATTATAAAACATTTTGCCAGTTGATAGGTAGTAATCGTTTTTAAATTCACAACGAGCTTGTAGACGTTACAAATTTGAGTTATTCGAGTTAATCTGGTTTTCGGTAAAAAAAAAAAAAAATTCATAATTCGGGTTTGTATTTCCTGATTCCCGAATTATTATGAAACCCAATTTTTCTTGTCACAATTTTACAATTTGTATATAATATACACACTTGCAGATTTTGGTCAGAGTACTTTAATTAAATTATTTGTTTATTTCGAGTTGATCGGTAATAAGTAATAAGTCAGTCGTTCGATAACTGTTAGCGGAACGACGTCTGTGCAAATTTAATTTCTTCAATTCTGTTCGCCTTTTAAGTGTTTAAAGTAAACAAATAAAAATAATGTTTTATCATTTTTTATTTTATTTTTAAGGCTAAAGCTATTGTCATTTACTCGCATCGTAAACTTGTAAGTCTCCCGACCGGAACGGCAATTCCCCTATTAAAAGGTCGCCACGCTCCCTCCGACTATTTATCCACGCCACTTGATGACTTCTAAATAAATATAGTACAATAACCCTAAAGAAACTATTTGCCTTCTTGTTCCATACAATCTTAATACTAGAATTATCCTGATAAATGCACTTCATCACGCGAGTACAAATAATATTTTGTTTTTGTTGATTCTAAAAACTATTTAATATCTTTATTTAACTTTATCTCAGGCATTGATTCAATTATAATTATAAATCAAATCGTACGCAAGTAATGAACAAAAAAATATCGAAAACTCATATTTATCATAACGATATTCGAAATTCAACTCAATCGAAAAAAATAAAAACTGAAAAACGTGAGATTTTTTCAATTTCTAAGCTTACTTTGTTTGGTTTAGAATTATTGATCACCGGATTCAGCGCTCTTGGTGGTTCGGTCTGTTTGTCATCCCTGTGATGACTGATCAACTGGAACCTCTGATCCATTTTCGCTAACGTCATTTTACTGCACAAACAATCACGAAACAAATAAAACAAATTATTTATGATTATAAATTATGACTGATTAAAAATTAATGTAAATAAATTCCATTTTTTTAGTGAGTACGTGATAAAATCTGGAGACCTTAAAATATTATCTTCGCGTTTATAATTTCGTATAGATTTCGATTTCATCGATTACGTGACGCGAGTGAAATAAAAAAAAAATTCTTAATTAACGACCATATTATAATTATTTTCCTTTCGCACGAAAAGTTAAACTCAAAAATCACCACCGGTATTATAGACCTTTGAGAGAGACGCGTGTACCAACATTTATCCAAATGTTTCTTGCAGTACGTGCACATAACATTATAAGTGTATGTGTTTTATAACTATTATCAGTAGCCTGCAGAACCCTTTCTTACACCACCCACTCACTTGCCCATCTTTCAAGTGGGACCTATGTCTCATTTTTAACATGTCTGCACGCCACTGACTATTATTACTTATTATTACATATGTTATTATAGCTATTATAGACAGTTTACGAATATATAGTTCCTATTCGTCTTAAGGCTCCCGACACGGGAAGAAGCGGTAGAGCAGATAAATCAAACAACGGAGAGTACAGTAATCTGTGTGTAAGGAAACGCAAGCGAATTCTGTCACGTTTAGTCCTCGCGGCGGAGCGTTTATAATAATATAACACGGCTGCAGGTAGTGCGTCCATTCCCCGGGCACGGTGCACCGACGCGCCGCGCTGTCTTAATCGGACTCTTTCGGCACCGAGACGCCGACGACTATATTATTATGTATGGCGAGCGTGTTGTGTACTCGAAATCATTAGCGCGTGGAAAACCGAAAAGGCGAAATTAATTAAACGAGAGCCGATTTACTGTACGCCGAGAGTGAGAGAGGGAGCGGAAAAGGAAGACGAGGAGCGCAACGCACAGGATTTTGACGACTGCCATTCAACGGCGGCGGGTGTGTTGTTTGGAGTGGGCACCAGGGAGAAACGGTTACACAATATATATATATATATATATATATATAATTTGTATGCGACCGGGTTGCAGAGGGTTAATCTGACTCCGGTGGGGGTGTGCCCGCGTAATCCGTCGATAATTACTTGTTACATTTCTGCAAAAGAGAGAAACGTTTTTCCGCATCCTGAGTGCAATGCTACGGGTCCTCGCGCATATATATTTATGTAGCAGCGCCAATCGGCTGTAACGAGGGGGTGAGTATTAAGCTTTTATTTAAGTATAGTGTAACGTATATAATATATATATATTTAAACGGCAGCGTTAGCGGAGCGGTGGGTTCGTTCTAATTAAAATTAACAAAAAAACCCGCCAAGTGTATACCTATTACATTTTATTTTATATTGTATTATATACGAATGCATAAAATATAGAGTATTTGAACTTGGCATATATCGGTCGAAACCTCGAAATAGTATTCACAAAAAAATTTTTTTTCAATTTAGAACAGTTTATGTGAATTTAAATTAATATGTCCCGCATGCTAGGCTGATGCAATTTAAATACAAAATAATCTGGTTCGCACCACGTTACGTTTTGAGGTTGAGTAAGTTTAGGCTACGTAAAATGTTTTGGCCTTGATGAAACTTATATTGTCAAATCCCGAAGTCGACTAGAATATCCAGGCTCGAGCCATAAGCCCATAACACACATGCATACGACTATTATCATAAAAGTATTTCCCACAACAGTAGTTCACAACATTTTATCTCGTATTAGTATGTCATAAAGTAGAACATTATACTTGTGTTGCATCGATTACTTTTCAAACAGCACAATTATTCAATTATACTAAGTAGTATGTATCTATATTTTTAATGATCTTGTAAGTTTTTAAACTTCCTACTTTTAAAATTATTTGATTTGCGAGAGATATATCAATAAATAATAGCCAACTATCGTTATAAAAATTCGCTCTGTACATACGTATTTTAGTATTTATAAATATTATGTGTGCTTGTTCGTTTTTGCTCGATATAAACACTGCTATGACTTAAATTATTTAAACTTGTATTGCCTGTATGTATAGAATATTTTACATGGGTATATACGTAATACACGTGTACTCGTCGTCATCGTCGTTGTCAACATAGTAATTTCAATGCATTTTTAAACATTCGCCACGATTATTATTACCATTCCACCTCGGTCACGGGGCGGTGTCTTCAAGAGTACACAAGAATAATAAAGTTAAGCTCCTTTCCACCACCCCTATACCACTTCTGAAGTACCTACACACAAATATAATAGGTATATAGTAAGAAAATGTTAATTTAAATTTATTTTTCTCTCTTACTATCTCACACTCAATCCGCAAGTCTATTTTTTTTAATAAATTCTTATTATTTTCTGCGCTTATTTGTCAGTATATACTATATATAAAATATATATATATTATGTATAACTACCGTTGAATCAAATTTAATATTATAACTCTTCTACGAAACGGATAATCAGCAAATCAATTGTAATATTTAAATACAACATACTGGCATTATTATGGCATTATTATACTGGCATTATTATTACTGGCATATTGGGTGGTTAATAATAAATTGTTTAAAACAAATACGTTTTCACTTCTTTTATATTTTCTTTTTTTAATTTAACGGATTTTAAGAAATATTGTAAGACATTACAACGATAAAATGAAGTACAATATAATACTTTTATAAAAATTAATGTAAAAAAAAACATAACTTCAAAATACAACAAAATTTTTAAAAAACAATTTGGGATTTGTTTTTTTATTTTATTTTATAGTTGTCCTGTATTTCTTGTAAAAGTTGTAAAAAACACCAACACAGATAAAAAATATTAAAAACTTTTTTCTAGAATACAAAAGGAACACAGTTTTTCCCGGTTTTCCGCAATAGTTATAAAAAGATAAATCTAAAACCTTGTTTGTTTATATTGTAACATATTACTCAATAACAATTATTTACATGTATTTATATTTTTTTCTATTGTTTTTTTATTAACCACAAATGTTGTTTATAGCTAGACAACTACCTACAATTGCGACATATGGTTTCCATGTAAGCTTGTGGCCGTGTTAATTAATCAAACACAAACAACTTGAGAAGAATTTTAACAGTTAAGTAGGTACGTTTTAAAGCTGTATAAATATATTATAAAATTCTAGTGTAACAGGAATATCTCCAACCGTTTATTTTTAAACAAAAGTCTCCTTCGATCAATTTGGTCTTACTGCACTCTTACGACATTGCTATCTGGGGTTTCGCAAAAGTTATATAAAATATTAAGACAATACTAATTTTTCAATCCATTTATCTCTACACGGTCACCAAAGCGCCATGGTAGGTACGTCACAAGCCTCTCTCTACATCAGGTATGTTAAACACTCAGCCTGCTTCTCATTTTTTTAAGAACAACTAATAGTAAAAATTAAATTGACAATAAAAATTATACAATTTTAATCTCGTGTCACAACTATGATAGAAAAGGGTATACGTTATGTTACTTTTCTGTCTTATCTTCTGATAAATTGTAATCGAATAAGTATTATTGATACTTTTATCCCAATTACACTCAAAAACACTTCTAATCAATCTTAATAAGGGCACCTCAAACGAAATTGGTCAAAACATCTTTTCAATGATATCAAATTAAACTAACTTTTATTAAATTTGTGTACAGGTATCTATTGTAAGCTTCTCCTCGCCGCCCAACCATTAATGTTTCCTCGAATTTACTTCTTCTAAAAATGCTTATGTTATAATATAATTACTGATAAAAACATAATATACTCAAGTTAAATGTGAAACATTTTTCAAAATTAAGCAGTAATAGATTAAATTTATGCAAAAACAGCCGATTACAAAATCGAAGGGATTATTAATGGCTAATTAAATGTTATAAACGCCCTTAAATCAAGAAAAACGTTGTTATAAATTCAACCAGCTGCAGTACATCAAGTATCTTAAAAAGTTGCGTTAAGTATTAAAAATATTAAATATTTTGAAAAAAACATGCGCGCGCGGTGAATACGAATACATGCCCTCGCGTATTTATCTAAAGGTGTTTTTTTTTTTAATGGCACGGCAGCGTCGAGAGAATGATAAATCACACTTATTATATTATTATGTATAGGGTTAGTGCGACTGAAACAAGTTGTGAATTTAAAAACAATATTTAAACGGGACTCACCACAATAATGCAAGTAAGTACGCCTTGGACAATGTTAAATATTATATACACATATTAATCGCAGGATAATTATTATTATTGTTATTCGAGTAACAAGGAGATTTTTTAAGCATGCTCACTCCCGTTTTTCTTAACAATACATCTATTTATGTTCTGATTATTAGAATTTTTCAGTATACCTAAAGACAATATTTTCATATACCTGATATTTGTGTACTACTTAAGGAGTGTCCTGTCGTAATACAAATTTCTATTTTTTAAACGATAACCCCAATTTTTTTACTAAAAATTATTTAGCGGATAGTTTTGTTGTGCATTTTGATGTAAGTATCTGAATCAAAATTCTAATGAATTATTTCTGATTTATTAAAATATTTATACTAAGGATAATAATCCTTAAAAATAAAAACTATATGTAATATTAAATATAGTATTTACTATACTTAAGACTTTTTTTTTAAAAATCATTTATACGAATAGATCAATAGTAATTACTAACATTATCAAATCATCTATGCCCCCCCCCCCATAACTGCTTATTACCATAGACATTATCCTCAGTACACAAAGTTATATAACTCAAAATAAAC
Organism: Pentalonia nigronervosa; assembly: GCA_014851325.1. Taxonomy (NCBI): domain Eukaryota; kingdom Metazoa; phylum Arthropoda; class Insecta; order Hemiptera; family Aphididae; genus Pentalonia; species Pentalonia nigronervosa. The sequence goes on from JACXSJ010000286.1 coordinate 27,180, forward strand.
TCTTTAGATACATTTAGAAACATCAGAATTCTCAAAAAAATATTTGATCAATAATTTAAAAAGAAAAGAGAGAAAGAGTGGTTCCTATTTTAAAAACAGAAATTTTTATTATCAGAGGATCATCCTCAAGTGATATGAAAAATTTCAATAATTAGAAAATATGATCTTCGAGTGAATTTAAAAATTCCAAAAATCAGAATTTCAATATAAGCATAAAAATAAGATGATACTTAAAAAATCACTTTATATATGTCTATGTAGCGGTGAGCGGTCGTGATAATGCTCCCTCCGTCAACACACATAACATAATCCCTTAATTATGCCCGCCCCGGGACATATTACATCGTTATATATTAGCACAATAATAATAATATAATATAATAATTGTACGCGGGCGATTCGGGTGGCACGCATAATAATATAATGTGTACTGTTTCGATATTACATAAACCGCGAGCGGTGGAGTTTAATTTCGTTTTCCGCTCCACAACAATATAATCGTATTTCCGCGGCGGGCCCGGTCGAAACGTCATTATTAACCGAATATCATTATATAATCGTTGTACAGCTACAATCGTGTATATATATATATATATATATATACATACATATTGTTATTAAAATATTATCGTTGCGCTCGCGGGCGCCGAATAATAATAATTACGGTCGGACGGCTGTGCGTAATGCGATTGTGCGTTTTCGTATAAATCTCGGAGGAGCGCGCATATATAGGCACGACTCATATAATAACATGTACATATTATCGTTCGTCGTCATTGTGTGCGCAACTGTAAGACCTGTGGATGGCGGCGGAGGTGGTATGGCGGTAATGGTAGTGAGATGATCTGCGGTAGGGGATTTCCGCCCCCCCCCCCGCATAATCGATTCGTAGCGGTAAATTGTAACACATAATAATATTATATATATTTATGATTATATTATCCGCACCGCAATGCACAGTAGCCAAGTTGGGTCGTAAGTGTATGGGTACAAGCCATTGCACAGGGGCGTGTACAAGATAGGGGATGTGGTTATCAGATTCTCCAACCCATAGGCCTTTTTATTATTTTAATGTGCAGATAACCTAGGTTTAAAAATGTTCCTTCAACGATAATTTTTTTGTAACTGATCTCCCCCCATCACCGTACAAAATTTATGTATACGTCACTGCCATTGCAAGGTATGACATAGGCACTAGGAAGTGAACACACGTCTAGATCGAGAACATACTATACCTAAAGGTACTATACCGGACTGTATACGCGTATGTAATCACTTGCCACGTGCAGTATTGTGTTATTATGCAGTAAGGACCTATTATAGTGTTTATTATTTAACAATTTTAATTATAATTTGTCATCGTAGTCTTTTCCCAACAAAAAACCAGTTCTCAGATTTACGCTCGTCTTCGTCAAAAACAAGAAAATATCGATTCCCATTTTTGCTAAACATTGTTCGAGAACCATGAAATAGTGCAAAAATGTAACAACTACACACACAAGTATGATTAGAATATTTTTTTCATTGTCGTGTTCGTTATCGATGAAAAAAAATTATAACTACATGTTTATAAGGCTAGAAATTAACAATTTTTTATTCGAACCCAAACCGAGCCAAACTATTTAATTTATTATTTAAACTTGATCTATAGAAAACTAATTCCAGTTGACAATGTGATACTTAAATTGTCGTATCAATAAACAATTTTATACAAAATGTTAATAGTTACTTTTTTGTATTTAAATTTCCTACCTATTTGACTTGCTTTTTTAATAACGTACTTAATATTTGTAGTGGATGAAAGGTGATAAACTCACAAAAGTGATTTCCCTATTACGCAACAAGCCGTAAGCCGTAATCAATACTTTTATCAAATAGTTAAAATATAAATTATAATTTAATTAAATAAAAAACGAATTAAATAAATGATCAATTTATTTATACATACAATTAATGTATAAACAAAATTGAAAATTCAATAACAAATTATCTTTTTTAGGTTTACTCAACCCTGCTTTATCTAATTCAATAGTAAATTTAATTGTGAAAAAATTAAAAGGATAGGGAGTTAAAACTAATTGTATAAACAAAATATGCAACTTATAAAGTGCATGATGATTATATAGTACGAATGCCAGGAGTTTTTACAATTTAATATTAATCGCTTGCCTTGCGTTATTTTTATGACATTTACCTACCTATGCGTGGTAATTTGTTGTTCTATTAAAATCACTCAATGCACACACATTTATGATTTATCATATCAGGCAATATGGTTTGTTTCACATGAAATAAAATAACCTACATTCAGAAAACAAGGGCTAATCGATTGTAATTCTTTGATATTGTTTATTATAAAACTAGTGCATGATATATCATTAAAAAAAAACTAAAATACAGTACGTTAGTATAATAGATGATATCATAAAATTTTATTGTGATTGAATAATTATTTTTATTTTTAAATGTAGATAATAATCAGTTCAAATATCTTTGTAATTACTTAACATTAAATAAATACTTTTATATTAAAAACGTTGACATGTAAATAACAAAAAATATTTTAAATATTCGATGCTCTACAAATAAACAATATGAGACAAACACACTAATATAAAAGTTAAACTATACGTGTATAAGTCTCTATTAAGTCACATACAGATTTTTTGTCTCTAACGGAGTAGGGACAAAACTTGAACAAAATTCAACAATTTCAAAACATTGCACTCGGAAAAATAAGCAGTAATAATCTACCATTCCCACCCTTCGTTTCAAGTGCCGTGGTTCCCTGCAGGCTACAGAAGCTTTTAAATAACTACAAAAGAAACTGTTCAATTTCATCAACACTTTCACAAAATCAATTACTGAAGAAAATCATCAATATATATATATATATATTAAAACTAAGCTTTTAATTCAAACCTTACCAGGTTAAATTGTATTTTCGTTGTTATTGGTCAAATCGTATATATGTAGTTGGTGTTGGCCAAATTTAATCCACTATAGATAATAGAAATAAATGTTGAGCTTTTTGATAAATTTAAACAATTACTATTATTTGTATTTTTCGTGCTAATTTTTACACTGATTGTAAATATTTCTGAATTCATGCATGTACAAATTATAGTCACGGTACATATGTTAATTTGATATGTGTGATTAACACAAAAAAAAGACAACTATAATATAAACTAACCTTAAATTATTCAAGATTACTAATTAATAATCCGCTATATTTTCTAAATTTACAAATAAATTAGGGGTGAAATGTTATTGGTGCTTTAGTAAAAATAAGTAGATAAATAATAACTATTATAAATTATATAATTATTGCGTTAACAATTTTGAGTTAATCTCTGTACTATTTTCAGGTTGTATAAAAAACATCGCTCTTAGTAATATATGAATGCGTATGGGTATTATTATAATATGCAGTGATAAAAATTGTATCTTGTTCATTATTTTTATCATATTATTATGAGTGGTTAATTATGCAATAATGACTCACAATATAGGCTTATTAGGAATCGGGATTTCCTTATATTTTTCGAGAACCAATAATATATTTGTTATTCCTTACTAACGTAAAGTTATAGTGCAGATTCATTTTTTAATGTGTTTTACTCTTAACTAATAAAATATCCACATCAATGGACTTTGTAATAAATTTAAATTGAATGTTATATGTTTCGAATATTTTAAATTTAAGTTTTAGTATTTGTTTTTTCTAAAATTAACATAAGTATAGTTATGTCATGCCTGTTTGTCTTTGTAATTATTGGCAATGTATTTAAATCAAGGCTTAAGGCTTCCACCCGTTAAATTTTTTAGTAAATAAATATACTAGCTCTATCCTTATAAAGTCGGCAGCTTAGCAGTACAACCATAACAAACACATACCAAGTATATCCAACACATTTTTTACACAGGAAAAAGTTCACCGACTTAAAGTTGTGCTGTTAGTAACTTAAAAAAATTTCTACCAGCGAAAATAAAGTCTAACAAATTTTGAGTGTAATCCAACACGATCCAACAACTCACCAAAAATGTTGATGGATATATTTCATGCATCTATTATGATTGGGCTACTAACTTTATGAGGGTACTGGTGCCTGCTGTTTTAGAAAATTATTAGATCTTCACGAGCCGTATACTGTTGTAGGGACCTAAATCAACTAAACCTAATAAGCAATAAATAATTATTTTATTTACCTATAAAATGCTACGATCGTTCATAATTAGGATAAATACAATATTTGCAGGTTTAAAATATAAGTATTGAGAAAACTTTACATATTAGTTGTACAAGTACCTCTATTAGTATATAGGTATATTTATTTTAATTAAATCAAAGCTTGTTTTGTATAAGTTATTTGTGTTACTAACAATATTTACTACTATTATACAGCTAATAAAGACTAAAAATAATTCAAATTTGTTTTTAATCGTTTCACTAGTTCTATAGATACGTTAAAAATATAACACGTCAATGTCGTGATATATTATGATATATAATGATATAATAATAATATAATATATCGTGATATAAAATGTATATGATTATTAAAAATAATCATTAAAAATGTCTGTTTCACACGTGTTGGACGAAGACCGAAAATCACCTCTTCCAATCACTATTTACCATTACTGTAAAACAATATATTTTTGAAAATATCTATACTTTTTCAAAAATCGATGTTGATCTCTCTAGTTGGTTATAAACCAACGATTTACAAGCAAGCTCTTTGATGTTGATAAGCGAGTTTGTAATTTGCACTAAAATAAGCGTATATAATTTTACATATCGTATTTCGTAGGCAGTCGAAAATAGTGTTTGTATTTGCACCAAAATGAGTTTCTATGTAGGTATTTAACTATCAAGTATTCGTTTATTTCGTCGGTACCCTTGTTGAAGTCGAGACTCGACGAACTCGAATGATAATATATTTTCTGGGTTTCTAACTACCCACCGCTGCGGTGGATAAGGCTGCCTTATCTATTAATCATTACAATATTTGACGTCTGATTGCATTATTAAACACAGTATTACACTTATTAACTTTTGACAAAAATAATGCATTTATTATATTATTAATTATTATGTTATATATGTTTTTCATTATATAATATATCATGTATTTTTAAAGTCATACCGGCGTATCATATAAAATAGTGTCGGTGTGAATAAATTGAAATAAGAAACTAAAATAGAATATCCTGTGTCATTAGTTATTACTTTATTAGTTTATTACTTAAAGTATCTATTATACTCTATTATTAAAACATGTACGCTTTATCGAAAGAATAATCGGTTTAAATTTTGGTACAAATTACAATTCAAATTTTTACTATCAGAGATGATGCAAATTACAAACGCATTTCAAAAATATTGGAGTAAATTACACGTTTTGTATATATTTTAGGTTAATTTTGGTGGAAATTGACAACAGCAGTTGATAGACAACAGTAATAGTCGGTTAACAGTAATTGAAGATAATTTTATAGAAACTATAATACTTTATAACACGTTATATTAAAACTTAAGAGAAATGCATAGGCATATACTATAAGTCGTACTTAATACTAAATACATTATGACAAACCACTCAAAAAATAATAGTTTCAAAAACACCTAACTTGTAACTTCGTTTAGCCATTTATTTATAACTAGAGGCCATAATTCTGATGGGATTGCTTAAGAACATTGTAAATGCCAGTTAACAGAACCCACTCACCACCATTGAGCACCCGTGAAATCGCACTAGTTTTTAAGCGGTGTAGATACCACTGATAATGACTACAATGAGTACAATCTCAGAAAAATTAATAATTAAATATTTAAATAATCTTATGATAATTTTATTATTAAATATAAATACGATGCAAGTTCTGATTTTACTCGCCAAATGTTATCTATTAAACATTTATTAATGCCAAATTTAAAATGTGATTTTCTAAAACAAATGGCTATTCAAGATTAAGTAGAGTACACCATAAGGAATGATCCATCAATGTTTTGCCCTGATATTTTTATAAGTTATTTATTATGATTATTCAGAACTTACATTATTTTGACATCATCTCAAACCTTAAACTTTTTATAACTGATAACAATATTATAAACTAACATGACTTCGCAGTTCAACTATCAAACATTGCTTTTCAAATATATATGAATTCTATCACGAATCTATATTAAGTCATATAAATATTAGGTAGTGACTAACTAGTGTAATAGACAACTTCGTTAACAAACACAAACAAAAATTGAAAAATGGAATAAAAATATATTTTAAATAATATAGAATCTACCAGCTAATTTTTTAGTTTATTATTCACTGTAGTTTTCATTTGTATTTTCTATTTATTTACAATATACGTTATTGGCGCATATAAGAACTTGTAAATTGTAAAATCCACTATTTAAAATTATAATAAGTAAAAATATACTATAGTTTGCCTATATGTATATAAGCATATATACATTACAATATCCATAATATGAATATGTATAAGTAAGTTGTAATATTGAATGGTTAAAAAAAGCTTCAAATTTCAATTTAACTCGTGGGTTTCGATTAGTCAAGTGAACAGCATTGCAGGCTGCAACTATATCGTGACTATAAATTATACTAAGTAAACGTTTGCATATACATCATGATTGTTCAATTACCTACAAGCTATGATAAGGCAGTGTGTGACACTTTTTTTTAAAGAGTGAGTTTTATTACCTACTATAACATAAATGTAGGTATTTATGTAAGATATTAATAAAAATATTATCTTTAAAATGCCACAATTTCGGTAACCATTAACATGGATTGGGTACATAAATAGTTGTATATTTACTTATATATAAAGTACTAAATAGCATAATGTTCGTAAATAAGCATGCAAGATTAAACTTATATTTACTTTATTTGCACTTCTTTGGTACTTTTTTTATTTTTAGAAATCAATATTATAATAGGTAGGTATGTATAGAATGAAATGTATGATTTGTTTTAAGATGTCTATACCATAACTGTATTTTAAGCCAATGGTCTTCATATTCGATCTTATTGAACTGGCTACCTATTTTAGTTATTAATTTTTTGGGACCCCTATGTTTCTAATAAAAAAAACTGATTGATAAAAAATACTGTTTTAAAAATAGATCAAATTTAATTAATTTATTATTATTATGTTAGTATTTTATTTGTAGAATTTAATAAAATACGTTGGATTTAAGAGATACCAATAGTACGCATTGAGTGTCTTAGACGTCTCTCCGAACTGTACCAAACATGAATGTCGGTTGTCATGTCATATAATATTGGGTTTAAAAAAAAAATAGGTACTATAATCATAAATTTACAACCGTTTTTCAACACCTCGGATTTTTTTCCACACACTAAAAAAAAATAATTTTGACGCGATCCGCGAGTAGAGATGATACAGCCGAGATATAGGTACCGTGAGGCAGGTACTTACCTATTTATATTCTGTGTCGCGGGCGTACAATAATTGTCGGTGGCTTTTGTTTAAGGCTTCCGTCGGTCGTGTGCAGCAGTCGACGTCGTCGCGCGCGCGTCACATGCTCCGGTGCAGTGCAAGTGCAACGCGGTGGCGGGCCTAGGGTTGATTACACCATCGACGCGTTCGGCGAAAAGCTTTGGTGGCGGCAGCGTCCCGGGGCGGGTCCTTCCTCCGAACCAGGACTCGGGCCAATGGCTGAGACCGGAGCGATTTGCCAAGCGCGGTCCTGCCCGGCCGACCCTTTGGCGGGTGGTCCTTAAATACAGCGCCGACACCGCCACCCCGAAACGCCGTGTCTGTATATAGTGCGCGCGTACTTACCCTGCAGGCGGCAGGGCCGGGTGAATCGCACCAACCCTCACTCTCCATCGCCACCACCCATCCCGTTATATACGCGGTGATTTCGGAATACATTTCATAAAACCACACTGCGTATTTATATATATATATATATATATATGTGTGTGTGTACACTATGGGTGCGTTTATACGCCGTTATAATGTAATGTACAGGGTTCATCTGGAGGATTTCTGACGGTTTTTCGTGCAAAACTGATGAACGGATCAATTTTGCAAACTTAACGCGGACCGTTACTTAATTTCGCTCACTATACATTTAATTAATCTTTAATTTTACAAGTTACAATTTTTTTTTCAAATTCAAAAATTTATGAAAATAAAAAACAAATCTTTGGCACACCGCATATCACCTGAGATGAGTCCGCGTACTGATCACTAGTCGGGAATCACTGTTTTAGGGAATTACCCATTTGCGCCAAAAAAAAATTAATTCGTTTTGGGTATAGCCCGTTTGCGTCAAATTTACCTGCGTAAACGTATATAATTCATATTTCAAAACGACATAGTTTATGATAAAAAAATTTAAATATCAATCAAAATTAAACAAGGATATTCAATTTTATATGATAATAATACATTTTTATTTTTATTTTTTAATATATTATAATGATTATAATACACATTTCTTTTTCAAACAATAATCAATATTAGTTACATTTTTTTTTTTATAAACTATAATAACTTAAAATATTTTTTTTAAACACATATTTTCTTATAATAATCAATCACACACATTTTTTATGTACCTAATACCTTTATTATAATAACTATGTCGTGTTTTTAAATACAATGAATTATAAATGTTTACGCAGGTAAATTTGGCATAAACGGGCTGTCGGAAAAAATATACATTTTTTTTATTTTAGCGTAAATAATCTGTACCTAAAACGATTTTTTTTTTTTTGGCGCAAATGGTAATGGCCCTGTTTTATACTGTCAAATTCCCAAGAAACATGCAGTATATTGAACAAAAATGATATAAATGTACCTATTAAACCATCAGTTAAAAATTATGGAAAAGCGATTTTTATTATTTTGTTATTAAGTATTCAAAAAATATTAATCGTAGATAGGTACTTGAAATATTCCACGATTACTTAAATTATTTTTTTCTAAATTTATACACAATAAAATATTCAAAATATTCAGATTTATTTTAAGCTATTCAAACTATTAACTTATCCTCACTGACTTACTCTATATACGCTGTGTGGTATTAACTAAATTGACTTATATTAATTACTAATATAAGTTAATAACAGATTATTACTTATTACCTAAATCGGCTTCAAGGACTATTATCTTTAAAATTTAGGTATACTTTAAGTTTATTAACTCAGAAACTGATTGTTCAAATTTCGAATTATAAATAGGTATCAACATTTAAAAAAAATCCATCCACTAACAACTCACAATACAAAAATGTGGTTTTTAAAAAAATAAAATAAAATTGTATTATGACAACCTTTCTCAAATTTAAACTCCATATGCAAATTGCATAAAAAAATAAGTAGTTGAAATGTGGTCTTTAAGAATACATATAAATTCCGAAAATAAAAATTTGAATAGATTAATTATTTGATGAAAATCAAGAGAACAAATACACCTGATAAATCATGTCCTATACATAATATAAATCAATTTATTTCGTTTTTTTATATTTTTCTCCAACCACCTACGATGTCAGACTTAGCATATTGTGTCAGCCCTCAGGTATCCAATGTCTATAAAATATAAAGTACGATGGTCAATGACCTATAAAGTATAATACATTAATATTTATACTTTGTATAGTAGATCTGATATAACATATAACTACATGATACGACCTGTTCTTAATTTATATAGTTGTATTTAAAATTAAATTTTTAATAATTCAGAAATTTTTCTGTGGTACAATATTACTAAATAACAGGAGTGACGAACGTTTTTTCCGGATCACATGCCAACATTTTTTAATTAAAGTTTTAAAAAAAATGCACGTGCCAGTAATATACCTAGTATGTTTGTAGGTATCTAACCTAACCTTAACCTACCTATGAACAATTGTTTCTAAATATGACGCGAATATTGAGTTTATTTGGAATGAGCCGCTTTTTTTAAAATACAAAATATATTATATCTGGAAGCAACGAGTTTTAAACTTTTATAATTGATAACATTATTTTTAGGAAATAAATAATTTTTTTTAGTATTTAGTATTTTTTTTTCACTAAACGTAAAATTAGACAATGAAATAAAAATTTTTTTTCGTGCCGTGAAAATTTGACAACGTGCCACTTTTGGTACGTATGCTATAGGTTATAGCGCCACCCCTGCTATATAATAACAAATAACTATTACTATTTTTTATAATAACTATGAATAATGTTGTGATAATTAACGTATATATATATATATATACCAATATCTTTTAATGTATTTATATCTATATTTATTATGGTTTAAACTTTAAAATTAGAACTTTGAATCAGCGGAAGGCAGGGCATGTTGTTATTTGTACCTATTTAAAATTGAGGGAAATATTAAATGTAAAAAGGTGGGCAATGGGTCTTTTGTTATGCGTGTATTAAATTTTAATTCAATAATATTGAATTATTGTATACGAAAAACGATTCTGAACGAACACTCATATATTTGAACATATATTTGATGTTATTATTACTATTTAAGTAATTTATTTTAATATTAATAAAACAGTAGATTAAATAAATTTTTGCTGAAAATATTTAATTTGATATATTTTAAAAGTTTCAAGTACTCACAAATAATATTATTAAATAACAAAAAAATAACGTTAAGTTGTTAAAAAATCGTTAATCTCCGTAAATATATAATTTCGTCAAAATTTTAACTTAAAATATCTATTTAAAAATAATATGTTTATATAATTTTTAGAATTTATGGTTACAGTATAAAATACGTATTGAGATATCTTGTTTTAAATTTTCAATTCTTAACTATAAAAGTTTAACATTTTATAAATTTTTAACTATAAAATCATTTATACATTTTCGCGATTTTAAACAATTTTGTCTAAATTTTAACTCAAATGCTTATACAAAAAATGATTGCAGATTACTCTTATCTTTTTTTTTTTTAATTCCACTAATAAAAACTTACTCCTGAACCTTGTATTACATTTTCAAGTAGTTAACACAGACGGTAATTTTATGATGTATAGAAAATTCTAATTTAAGCATTCAGTGAAAATTGTAAGTTTTTAAGGTTATTCGTTTTTGAATAACAACAAAATATGAAAATTATTCCACGATAAATCGAATGGGCGAATAGTAATTAACTTCAAACGTTCGTAGAAAACTAATTTGACTTAACAGTAATTTGTTTTTTATTTATTTGTTAAATAAAGGCATACTTATGAGAAATCTTGTATTAAACTTACAAATTTTAGACATTAAAAGAAACATTTTTATGAATTTCTTAAATTAAATAAATATAAAAAACCATTGAAAGAGTAAAATTTATATTCATTTTTTTTTTTTTTTTGAATAATAAACTAAATCTGAAAAGTTAAAAACTTACATCCATGATAAAGCATAATAGAAAGGTGACATTTTTGAATATTATTGTAACATTCTATTCTATAGGTACCTATAAACTAATCTGATCCTGAACGGCGTTATTTGTGAAAATTAAATGCCCATGGATTTCCCCGTATTAAATTCTGTAAAATTTAAACTACCCAGATTTTTGAGACAGTAATTTGGGTAGTTTTGGTCAATTTTAAAATATAAGTCTAAAATTATATATTTATGATGATAATAACTATTTTATTTTCTGTAATCAGTGAAAACCTTATATAAACAAAAAAATATTCGTGAGCCGACAAATCTCTGTATAAACATCTCTTTAAAATTAAAATTTCACAAAATCGATGCTTAGTGCATAATGGTATACGGCGATATCATAAAAATTTCAAGTCTCTGGTTATCATAATTTTGGCAGTACCTACGTTAATTATATGAATCAATCAGTCGGGACCTCTTCTTTTAAACATACTGATTGTAAATCAATATTTTATTAATAAATCTTAAATGTTAAGTTAACCAAACAAATTTTACATTTGATTACATTTTTACCATAAAGTATACCTACTGTATACGGTGTGGGTGGTTGTGGGTACTTGTCCAATATGCTCCAACTATCACACGTGTAATGATTTCATATGTTGTATTCCAAAGTATAAGTTTTTAGTATCTATTAATATTATATATGTACGAGGTATGTCCAAAAAGTAAGTTCCGTTGGACAATAAAAACATATAAAAGCCTAAATTTAAAATGAAATTTTATTTGAATATAAAGTACATGTACTACGCTATTTTTTAACATAGTCACCGCCATTATTTAGATACTTATCATATCGGGGTACGAGTTTTTGTATTCCTTCCTCATAAAAAGATGCCGCCTGCAATTATAACCATGTGTTAATAACTTCTTTCACCTCATCATCTTCGTTGAAGTTCTGGCCATCCATAAATAATTTCATGTATAAAAAAAGATGAAAATCACTGGGTGCCAAGTTTGGACTATAGGGTGGATAATTAAATTGTTTCCATGCAAACGCATAATAGAAAATGGAACTTACTTTCTGGATATACCTAGTACTACTCAACCATCGGCTGCTTAGCCGATGCTTATTGATATTTTATAGTAGAAAATATTATGAAGATTAATGTATAGGTGTATAAATGCAGCAAACTCAACAATAAGTTATTATTAATATTTCCTCATAAATAAATTGATTATTATGTTTCGTAGAATACCCACGCAATGTTAATGAAATCTTAATTATTCAATTATATTTAAGTTCAGATTAGTTTTATTCCAAAACAATGTTATGACAAATAATACCTATCTGTATAAAATCATTATTATTTTATTGTTATGGAGGTACATTATGATACCCCATATTTTGGTATTGATTATTGTTGCATTGTGCATAAAATAAATTAGGTAAAGATTCTATATAAAATATTTTTTATTCAAAAACAATAAATAAATTATTATTATTTACAAGTAACAACTTTTGTTTAAAGATTAAAACGAAAGACGTTTACTTTTCTCTTAGTATTATAGGTCGTATACAATAGCTAATACCAATCATCTATTCGTAAGGTGCAGTGTTGAATTCAGACATTTTTTCCAGGGGGGGGGGCACTATGAGATGTGGAATTAATATAATACAAATTAACAAATTTTACTTTATTTACCTGATTGATATAATTGAACTTAAGCTTATAAAAACAATTGAAATTATTTAATATTTAAAAAATGTATAATTAATATTATCATTTAAAGCGTATGCGGCGAGTTTTTTTTGTTGCATATAACTCTATCACCTCTTCGACATATTCAATTGGCGGATCTTCATCACCTTCTATACTTATTTTCATACAGTATTGAAGAGTATCTTGTCCCATTCGGTTGTGAAGGTTTGTCATAATTCTATTCATCGCACTGAATGATCTTTCTAGCCGCGATAACAGCGTGACATACTCGTAAATTGATTGCGTAATGCACACGTAACTTGTACGGTATAAGTATCAGACAATAGCAAAACTGCGCACGCACTTGCGGCGCACGCGTTAAAATAACGTTAAAAATAGTCATAATGTCTTAGTCAAATGTCAACGATAAAAACATTTTATAGTGACTGACCGATATCGGTGATACCGATTAGAATTTCCAATTATATTATTTTAACTGGCCATGTAATATGCACCTAGACCATTCAAATTGTTTCATTAATAAATAAATCATTTATTTACTGACATTTAACCGGAGGGGAGCAAACAAAATTTCAGGGGGGGGGGGGCAGTTGCCCTCCTTGATGTATACCTCGATTCAACACTGGTAAGGTGTATATGCATATGGTGGTCAGAGCTCTTTGAAACCGTAAATTTTGACTTTTTAAATCAATACCAACTTATTACCATTGGTTGGTGTGAATCGTGTTATATTTATATACTATAGCATAACATTAAACTACATATTTTGAAAATTCCATTGTATATTTTTGTAAGGATGTGTATAAAATGTTATGATATACGTACTTTTAAGTTTACTCTCACGAAAAATATATTGAATTAAAACAAAGTGACAAATTGTTATTCTTCGTTTAATATATAATTTTGTCCAAATTTGAACTTTAAATGTCTTTCTTTAATATTTTTAAAAGCTATAATAAAACCTTGTAAGTTATAGGAATGAGAAACCTTATATTCAATTTTTCAGTTTTTTGACTAAACAAATATTTTTTTATTAATAATTACAGATAAAACTTTAAAAAATCGAAAATTATACCATGTATTTATAGAATATGCTTATTTAAACATTAGGTTTGGGTGAAAATTGCATGTGCAGACACTAAAATTTCAAGTATCAACGGTTATTCTTTTTTAATTACAACTAAATAACAAAATTGATTTTATCGAAAACTAGTTTTGCATAAAAAAAGCCTGACCGTCCTTGTTATTATTGAATTATCCAGTGGCGTATTTACAAGGAGGATTTGGGAGAATAGACCCCCCCCCCCGCTAGAAGTGTGTGGTTTTTTAGTGAAAATTAAATAAAAATGTAATAAAATTTACAGTAGTTTTTTTTAATAAACGTCTAAAATTAGAATCTCTACAAAATTATAAAAATTTTCAATTTTTTTTTCATATAGAAATTCAAAAAAAATTTCTGTTTAGATCTAAAATTTGAAAATTTAATTTGATTTTCTACCTATCACAAAAAATAAGATACCGGAATGTCAAACTAATTTTTGATGAGCGTCTGAAATTAGACACTGGATATTCACCAGTAAACTACTGATTTTTCATAACGATTTTCTTTTGTTATAATTTAAAAACAAATAACCGTATAAAGTTAACATTTCCACAGAATGTTGAGATTATTTTCTATACATTATTACATTTTAAAAACATTTTGACATTTTGTAAGCTAATTGTAATTTGTCGGCATAAGAAATTTGCGATTTTTTTTAAATTGTTTTCCTAGAATTATTGATTTAATAATTTTTATTGATTCAAAAAGCTTGAAAATTTAATACAAGGTTCTTCATAAGTTAAAATTTGGACAAAATTAGATATTTAAACGAAGAATAACAATGTTAATTATTTCGTTGTAATTTAAAATATTATTGGCGGCCACTTGAAACTGTATATTATATTTTGTACACACAATGACGTTTTCAAATACAATGTTTTCGATAAAAATTAATTCAACCTATCATATTATTAATAGTAAAATGAATTACTTTAACAGCAATAATATTATAATGAATATTTAATAATTAACATAATATAGGCTTACTGCTGACAGACCGTCTTTGCTTAGAATTATTTTTTGTATACAATGATTTTATATCATTGAATTCAAATTTAACACATCCATAATAGTGATCCACTAGACACCTATTGATTATTGTACAGCAGTGGTACACCCACTTGTTGACTTTTTTACTATTTGAGATAATAATGATGCATTGTGTTAACTGGTCTTCAATGTAGAAAGTCATGTTCATTATACATTTATACAGTATATAATAGGAAAATGTCGTGACCTCAAAAGGGATTGCGAGACGGAGACCCAATTTTATTTATGATTCAATGCCTTATACCCTCCCTTCAAAATTCCTAAATACGCCAATAGAATGAACAAATAAAATAAATTTTAGTGTAATAATAAAAATATTTGTTCAAAAGCAGGCGAGAAGAAAAAATTTGTAAATATATATTTAATTTTTGTTATTCAATATTTATATTAAATAATATATAACACCCTATATTATAATATTATATTATACTGTTATTATATTATGATTATAAATAGGTAATTAATAAAATGTGTTGAATTATTTTATTCATTTTAATATCTATATTAAAATTCTAGACTTTTTATTTGATATATATAATAAATAAAATATTTATTTATATGTTTATATTATGTACTAAATACATAAAATGCTTAATATATTAGGTAGGTAGGTATAGGTATTTATTATTTAAGTATATTTATAATTTTCATTGCAATGGATATAAAAGTAAACACATGAATGAATGATACCAATAAATCATGATAAATATAATATACCATTTATCTACAATACAAGATGTTTTATAATATTTACTTTTTTTTACAATACTGGACATCTACATCCCTTCTATCACAAAAAGGACGGCATTTTATAAATGCCCTGAAGCGCCTAAATTCTAAATATGACCCTGATTACATAAACAAATATTAATCATTCAGTTTCTTTTATACTAAAACCTAACAAATATTTATAATCAATATTGACTAATGCTTTCTTTCATTGCAATGCATGCTAATAGAGAAAAAGCAATATACAACTATCCGTCGCTACATCAGTCAGCAGTGTAGACGCGCTAATCGTCACACATTTGACGCATTAGTAGATTAGATTAGGCTCATTTTCACATATTATCAATCAACACAGGTATCTATAAAATAAACACTTTAAACCAAAAAAAATTCTTTGAATTTCTCAAATATTACATCAAACTTAATATCCGAGTTTTAAAAACGTTCACACTTGGGTCAAATTAACTACCCTGCCTACACTTTTTGAGTTGATACCTATCACTTACAACAATATAATTATTTAAAAACTACAGACTTCCAAATTTTTACCATAAGATAAAAATTTTAAATTCAGATTAATCAACTAAATAACAATATTTAACAACACAATATAATACAATTTGTTACTATAATATGGCAAACATGTAAATTTTAGTTTCCTAACTTGAATCTCACACATCATCAATGTGTTAAAAATGTGGCCAAAATTTATATTCATATATTTTATATTTATTATTGAATTTTTGAAGTTATATTATTCCTACAAGTACTAAATGTCTGCTAATTGATGATTTTAATTTATAAGAAATACAAGTCAACATTTTAAGTAAGGATTGCTTAAATTCAGATTCCTCAAACTCAAATTTAATTATTTACTCTCTCTCGTATTCAATTCAAACTTTCACCGTTAAACTTATTAAAATTTAATCATAACAAATTTTAAAACATAATTATTCACTAACAAACTTTGCAAAAAAATTTATAAAACCTGCTATCATATTCAAACATTTTGAACTTGTTTATACTCCTTTATACAAACTATAAAAAATGTTCCAATTTTACCTAAAATTGTTTTTTAATATTTTTTAATTTTAGGAAATTTTGGTTTGGGAAAACAGAATACTCAAATTAAGATTTTTCTCAAATTTAAAAATACTTTTTGTATTGAGAAACTTGGGAAATTGTTTGAAAATATTAAGGAATATGTTTAGACTAATTATGTAAAAAAAAAAAAATGAAATATTTTTATGTTTTATATTTGTCATACATTAAACCAAACTATTCGTGCATTAACTTTTCTTTTTGTCTTGCTAACTTCTTTTTGGATACTTTCTTCTTTTCAGCCTCATCCTTGGGAACTTTAGCAACAAACTTCTGCTTTTCAGCAAGAATTACTTCAATATGACAAGGTGAACTCATATACGCTAAAAAATAAAAAAAAATTGTAATTAATAATATCAAGACATTAAAAAACCATATTTATTAATATTTTAAGAACCTTTAAATTGTTGTATATATTTATATTTACATAAACTATATTTATCCAATTGAATTATATTCTATAATGCTTTACAAAAATATGAAATAATTTAAATGTAGTCAAATTATCTTTTAAGACCTAGTAACCACTCACATGTGTTGTCTGTCTTACTAATACACATTATACTAAATTTTACACTCAATGAATCCATTTTAATGTTTTTTTTTTTTAATATTAAGGTGACCTATAATCAAGTTAATCTATTATCTAATTAATTTAAAGGTTAGAATATTATCCACGATCCCTATTAACTTTGATATTTTATTTTTGTGGAAAATTAAGAATATTATTTAATTAAATTTTTTTTTTAATTATAAAATACTACAAGAACTAACTAAAATATACTAAAACAAAATAAAAAATTTAAGTGTAGATAACATCCTGATCATTAAATTTGTTAATAGATCAATTTACTTGTTTTCTGTTCACAAAAATATTTCATAATAAATCTAAAAAAAAAAAACCAATGTCCCAATAAAAAAGTTATAGTATTGATTACAATTTTATCAGTAATGGCCTGTACCAAATAAAAACCCTATCATTATACCTCTCTGCTTAGTACACTTTAAATAATGTATAAATTGCATAGAAAAAATAATGTCATTCAATGGTAACTGAATATTCAAAAAATGTTTTTATTTATATGAATCCACTTGGTAAGGAATTTGATAATACATTATTATATAAAAATTACACTTAAAATTTGAATGAATACTTATATCCAAAATCAGGACTATAACTTTTTCCTTCAGACTTGGATACCTGTAAATATTACTAGGGGAAACACATAGATTTTTAATAACTTTTTTATTATATTTTAAGTAAAACAGAAAAAAATAAAGTTAAACAGATTATTCAAAATAAGTGAAATGTCTGTTTATTAAAAATTATAAGTAATCTTGAGCAATTTGGTAAACCAATTTTCTACCTGGAAGTTATAAAATGTACCTCCTCTACAATTATACAATTTGCGTACACGAACTTTAGCATAGAAGTGTGTAAATACTTCCACCAAATAATTTTCATTATTCAGCAGTTTTAACTTCGATAATTATAAACAGAAATAGTATATTTGTATATATATATATACTAGTGGTCAATGTGGCAGGTTAAGACAATATCATTAATTATTAATATATCATTTTTACCCATAGGAATTTACAATCAAAATCTTTTTTGATAGAATGCAATGCCACATATCAACTATTTTATAAATGAGAAAACTTATGCATTTTTAGGAACATTACACATATCTCAAAAGCAGGACTGGTCCACCCAAAGTATGATATTTGGTTACAAAGTTAGTTATATATACAAAGAAAGATCTTTAAAATATAAGTGCTGTGTCATTGTCCACAACGTATATTAATGTTAATTTTAAAATAGTAGGAAAATATCTTAATTTGATACTACAAAACTTATTGCCAATTAAAAATTGTATTTCATGAATGTCTTGTTGTTTAATAATGTATGCCATTCAGAACAATTACACAATTTTATGTAATATTAAACCTAATAAAATAAAAAATAAATTCAACTTACGATTAATACGACCGTGGGCTCTGTAAGTACGTCTCCTCAGACAAGGAGCACGGTTTATTTGAATGTGTTCAACAAACAGGCGATCTACATCTAAACCTTTAATATCTGCATTAGATTCGGCATTTCTCAAAAGCTGCAACAAGAACTCAGCCGACTTCTCTGGCCAGCGACCCTGAGTCATGCCCCACTGTTTGGCCTGCAAACAATAATGAAATTAAATCGGTCTAGCTGTTAAAAAAAATCAACGCAATTCATTATTTCATACTTGAGCACAACGACCAACACCGCCATTGAACCTTCTGAAAGGTACACATTCTTTCTTGTCCTTAACATTCTTCAAGTATTGTATGGCGCGACGGAGAGGCATCTTCTTGATAGTCTTAGCTGTTTCTCTTGTGTTCTAAATCATAAAATTAATTTAATTCAACATCACAGGCGTGTAATCGCAAACAAATTAAACCTTAATTCTAAAATTTTAATACCTTGAAGTGGACTCTTAAATTGGAGCCCCTTGCCTTACAGGACTTGGTTGGATTTTTCGGTTCCTTAGCATATCGACCCATGGTTGGGTCTGTCAAACAAAAAACTAAATTAATATTGAAAATTATGACGAATATAAGTTTGACATAAGATTATGGATGGAATTTTAATATTTTCGTAAGGGTTGTAAAAATAAATTAATGGATTGAACCGGATAAATATCCACACACTTACCTGGAAAAAGACGGGAGTTGAAAAACAAGTAAAGAACTAACACAAAAACACATCAGTGGAAAACAAATCAATCTGTTTAGGTTTGACGACGATACGGACAGATGATAATTTAAGGTTAGTTAGCAGTGTGACCATTTCGTTTGAAGGAATTGGAACTGATGGTTTGTGCTATATAATCACAGACTATATGAAAACAGATAGATCACTTTTGATGTAAACAAAAATTATGAATATTATCACCGCGACGAAATCAGTGTGACCATAGTACAAGCATAAAATATCTTTTGGTCCAAGACAAAATATTTACAGATTTCTACCTGGCGCCAACATTGAAATTTATACCCTCTCTCTAGACTTATTTTCTATAGGTAGTCCCGACCTTTCACATCCCTTAGAAAAACTCAGCCCATAGTTCCTGTTTGTGTGATTTCCATGTGACTTGTTAGTTGATCATTGACAAGTGTTTTGCAATATTTTTTTAATAAAAAAATCAAGTGTTTTAAATTTTAAAAATGAACAGTAAAAAAACTGGAATGCGTTGCTCTGTGCAATTTTGCAAAAGTAAAGCAAGTAGTATGAATATTAGTTTTTTCCAATATCCAAAAGACGATCGTCTTCCACTATGGATAAAAAACTGTAATACAGAAAATCTGGCAAAACAACTATTAAAAAAAAATAGTTATAAAGTATGTGGCAATCACTTTGTAGACTCAATGTTTTTAAACTCTACAACAAAAAACCGACTAGTTTTCAATGCTATTCCAACAGTTTTTAATGGTAAGTAAATAATACAATTATTAAAGTATGTTTAAAAATAATTAAAACAATTTTAAAAACTAATTTTGATTTAAATAAACTAATTCTTGGTTTAATTATAATTTTTGGATGAAATAATGCATGAACGAGTAAAATTGGCTAAATTACAATCAAAAACACATCAAGATCCACAATATGTTGATGATAGTTTAAAAGAACAAAGTAACAGTTCAATTCAAGGGATTGAAGACTTATCAATTCATGTTGGTGGATTCATGAATATTTCTGATTGTTCAAATGAATCTTGTACCTCAATCAGTAGTTGTGATTCTTCAAGCCAAACACCTGGATACTTATCGGCAAATACACCAAGAAAACAAAAACTAGTTGCAGAAGTTAAATCTGGAAAAACAGAAATCAAAAATTTAAAGAAGACTATAGTAAATTTAACTCAACAGTTATCAGATATTGATACAGTTGAAAATTATTTAAGATTAAGTGAAAAATATTTATCACCTGGATTATTTACTATAGTTAAGTCCCAAATTAATTTAAAACAAAAAAAAAAGTTATAGATATAATAATGATATTAAACAATTAGCTCTAAATATTTACTTTTTAGGACCTGGAATTTATAAACTTTTATTAACTGTTCATTCACTGCCATCAATTTCTACTTTGAAATGTCTAACTCATAAATTTGAAATGGTGCCAGGCTTGAATGATTTTCTTTTTAATATTATTAATTATAAAATTAAATATTTTACAAACGAAGCTAAAGAATGTGTTCTCTGTGCAGATGAAATGGCCTTAAAATCAAATTTATATTATATGTTAAACAAAGATGAAATTATTGGGTTTCATCAAACAAATAAGACAAAGAC
>JACXSJ010000287.1:0-22775 GCA_014851325.1 Pentalonia nigronervosa
ACGCCCCCGTGACTGCCCCCCAATCTACATCAATGACAGACAAATACCGACTGAACCAACAGTAAAATATCTAGGGATGCATCTGGATAGACGTCTCACATGGACAACTCACATTAAAACAAAAAGAAAACTATTAAATCACAGACTACATCAACTGCGTCCCCTACTAAAATCCAACTTACCAATTCAGAAAAAAATCCTAATATATAAACTACTCCTCAATCCTATAGCTACTTATGGAATCCACTTTTGGGGAACTGCCAAAAATTCTAACTTAAAAAATCTACAAGCATTTCAATCAATATCCCTCAGAATAATAACCAATGCCCCCTGGTATGTAAGTAATTTAACTCTCCATAATGACCTTAACATATCACCCATCTCTGACCAAGCCTCAAAATTATATAAACGTTTTCACAAAAAACTACATCATCACCCAAACCCCCTCATAGCCAATCTATCCACTATCGAGCTACCCGATACAACTCGTAGATTAAAAAAAAATGGTCCAGAGACCTCTTATCCTAAGGTCTAACATCGGTTTATAAACTTGAACTCTGTTTATAAACTCTGATTATTACCTAGTTTTTTTTTATTTTTATCTCTTCTCTCTTAATGTATTATGTTTTTCCGTTCTACCTAGTCTTAACTGAAGAGTAATATCAATGGATACTTTCTCTTATCATGTGAACTCATGTCAAAAAAATCCTATCACTCAAATTTACTTATTGTATTATATAAATATAGATTGTAAATAAACAAAAAAAAAAAATATTTTATAAATGTACATCATTATGCTTATATATAGACACAATATACATATTATTTTATTTAATATTAAATAATAAATATCCAGTGAATTTAAAAACCTGTACTTATTTTAAAGTTTATTCGAATATGGTTGTTGTCTAGATTTACATTTTTAAAATTTAATTTCAATAAATATTATTTCATTTACCTACCTCGTGGGTAATTCATCTTTATTGGGAGATTTTAATAATGCAACTATTATAATTCAAAATATCTTGGATCATATTATTTAATCTATAGAGAATTTGTATAAAAGTATTAATAATTTATAGTAGAAAAACATTCTCAACCATAAATCATCATAAATCATCCCAAATATTAAATTAACAGTATATGTATATTAATAAACATAATTAATTAGTTAAAAACTAAATATTTTAATTTAAATATGTTAGTATTGTACACAATCAATTAGAATTGAAAAATTAACCAAAATACAAAATTTGTAATACATTTAATGTATATTATTAATTATTCTTTTTAATTTTTAAACATAAGTTAATTATCATATGATATTAAATCTATGTTTTCTATATGAGAAAAATATCTGAATATATATTGTCATACGTTTTATTACATTTGTACTTCAGCCAATTGTCCATAAAGAAAATAATATCGGTCATGAAAAATTCGAAAAAACATTGTATATAAGCCAAGATAAATTTAAATAGTTTTAATAGATTTAAAACAATAAATTCGATTAAATTTGTCATGTTAAAATGTATGAATAAATATAAATGCTCTAATTTTATAAAGTATTGTTAAAACCTATTTTATAAATCAATGTTTATTAGAATCTATTATTAAACTTAAAACAATTAAAATGTTTAAAATAAATCCCATAGCTAAAGCCTAAAAAATATACTTTTTTTCCGTACATTTCGTAATTTCTGTTAAATGTTCATTTAACTTATCTGATAACAATAATATTTCGTTTTAAATAAGGTTAATTTGTGAGAGATATTTTAATATTTATTGGTCATTGATTACTATTATATAAAATAAAATGTTGAATTTAATTGATAATATAAAGTTCAAATATTTTATTATTATTTAGAAACTTTGGTCATATCAGTTATTAGTCTCTTATTTACCAATAAGTTGTTATTTCAAAAACATATTTTTTTTTCATTAAAATTGATCCTTTATGAATCTAAAATATTATAAATTTTGAAATGATCCATCATAAATACGTCAACCAACCATAGTGTGATATACATTATCATAAATATTTTTTAACAAAAATCTATTATGGGAGTGGGATGATTTTTTGAACTTGTTTTTTAATTGACATAAAAACGAAACAAAACAAACGGGTGAATTACGTTTAATCATTTTTGTCATAAATCATTATCTATTAAATAATTTTTTATTACTTCGTGTTTAAATATTTTTAGTTATTCATTACTTGTCGGTTATACTGTTATTGAATTCTCCTAAAAAACGGTTGAAATATATGTTAATTTGTACATAGCATAATAAATATCAATATGTAATACAATGGTATTTATATGCATTGGAAATTTCAGTCGTCTCACACATATACCTGTTAAAGTAGTACGTCAACAATAAATATCTTATTTAATTAACCTGTACTATTTATTAATCAAATTATTAATATAATTAAGTCTGATTTTAACACTTTGAAACGAATTAACATAGCCATGAAATTATAAATACATAAAACGTAATAATATATCAATTACGCCTTGCTATATATAGTAATTAATAATAAAAATATATGTATCATCGACTATGTATTTGTAAACAGCAATAATTTATAGGTGCTAACATTAAGCTCTAAAACTTCATGATTTTTTGGTATATTCTGATAATCTGGTACAACCTGGTATATTTTTATTGGCACTAAGCCGATAAGTATAATATACAATATATCTATTCCCATTCGGTAATGTTTAACAAAAGGAATTCCAATATATTGTGGAAAAAATATTTTATAGGTCTCTAAATAATATAATAAAATAAACTACAAAGCACGCCACAACAAATAATATTATTATTATCTGGTTTTAATAATATTATAATAATCAGCTATAAAATTTCTTTTAACCTTTTAAAATAATTTTTTTTGCGTTAGTTCACTATAAGTGATATCTAATATTGTAGGTAACATAAAATATTATAATGAAATATGAAAAAAACTAAACATGTAAATATCCTAGTTTTTAAATTTAATAGTAGTATTTAAATATAAAAAACTTGTCGCCTATATAATATTATTATTGATAAACCCATATATTGGTACAGTAATCTGATACTTACCTTTATGGTTTTTATTTTAAAATATATTTGTGGATGAATATTGAATTTCATTTACCAATGGATTTAAGATTAATAGAATGTTTTCCCAAAACTAAAACAGCATCATATTCATTAGATATTCATGATCATGAATTTATGAATATCGTATTCAATGATAAATTTTTAACTTTTTATTTTAAATTTTAGGTATATTAGATGACCAATAGAACAAACAAATAATAAAAATATTACTTTACTTCCTAAAAGTTTGTTCAATACAAATTAGATTTATATAGGCCTTATTATTGTAACTGTTTCAAAATAATTTATTTTAATTAAATTTATAAATAGTTTATAAAAGTATGAATGAAAATAGGTGCAACGATTTTATATACCTAAGTACCTAACACAATATTTAATGAGCATATACATATTTTAAATGCACGTATTATATCTAAAAAATATAACATTAAACATTGATCGGGTACTATTTTACCTGAAATGATATTATAAGTACCTAGACAATATATTATGGTTTTCGAGTTATCAATATTTTGTTCAACAATGGTATTACTGAAGTTTAAATATTTGCATTTAATATTAAATGTTTTGACTTATAAAATATGCATAACTACAAAGGAGTATAGCTTTATAGTATAAAAGTAAAAAGTATAAAGTTAGATATATACATATAAAAAAACCGGACATCAATCGTACATTTAATAGGTCACACTGCTTAAAGTAAACCACTCGAAGACAGACGTGTTACCTTCCATTTTTAATTTAAAACTAATAATAAATCATTGCATTCAAAAAGCAGCTCATAATAAAATGTAATAATATGTAAGTTTATACTGCCAAATGTGATTTCGGAATTTTTATGTTAGTCTTAGAAATTATGAATTTCAGTTTTTATGTATATTAAAAAATATTTTTATTTTTAATTCTAAATAATTGTTTCAATTATCATTTTAGTTTAAATAATTGTTTTAATTATCATTTTAGTTTTTTAATCACAAAAAAAAAAATTGAAATTCCAAGCATTTTAACTTCTTAAAAAGGTGGTGACAGACGGATATAAATTGGCAGACAAAAAAAAAAAAAAAAATGAATAAAAAAATTACGGTGAAGTACAAAAGTAATAGGCACTGTTTAATATAAAATATATATTTATAAATTATAAAATTATAATACTATCAATTAAACAAATGGTTAAACCATATATTATAAGAAACATAATATGCGATACGTGTAATAAATTGAAACTAAAAATGTAGGTAGTCGTTATTATTATTAATTGTACCGTATAGTATTTAAATTTTACTTAACAACACATAAAAATATTCTTAAGTTTCGCAATAATGCATATCACGACTCATGAGATAGGAGAGTAAAATATTATTGCCTAATGCCTTTTATCGGTCCTATAACACGCAATGCTTACGACTATACTTTTTATCTTAAATATAGTTAGCTTAACTATTATATCTTTGTTTGGAATGGGCAATGTAACGTAAGTGTACAGATTTATTTTGGCTATTTATTTCTATGGATATACAAATACATTGTTTTTTTGTCATACGAAATAACAATAGAAAGAGTGTTCGCCGACAACCCATAAGTATTAATGGTATTCTATACACTTTATCAGTCGGTGTTCAGTCATTACACATGCATTTCATCAAGATTTTTCTACACTGCCAAAGTATCAATTTATCTATACGACGTAAAAAAATCGAACACAATTTTTTCTTCTGAACAAAAGATATATTTTTTTTAACGATATTACGCTTTATCGATATTATATTATCAGCTTGATGTTTGCAATTTATTTATAAAATAAAATTGAAATCGGATATTGAAATCATGGTATTCAAGTTATTGTCATTTATCATTATAATAGCATCGAATGCTTTGCAGTGCACACGAATTTCGACCATAAAATGTCTGTTTTTGATGACCACCAAACTACCTAAACGGCTGAACGTATATTTAAAAAAAAAATATATGACATTATCTCAAACCGTTCTCATAAGATAATAATAATAATATAATATACAATTTTGATATGAAGCGATATTTATTTTAGGTAGGATATTGTCACGCTACGAGCTTCAACTACTGAAGTATATTATTATTATTATTTTATGACCGTCGCCACCGCCTCAATTTATAATCATAATACCGACTTAAACGGCCAAACATATAAATTAAAAAAAAAAATGTATGACGTCATTTTAACCCGTTTTCGCGAGACGATAACAATTGATAGTATTCGACATTGAGACGAATCTCGATTTATTTTAGGTAGGCCCTTTTTCAGTATGAGCTTCGACTATACTGGATAGTCCGTATATTATTATAATTATTATTTTATGACCGCCGCTGCCGCCTAAACTTATATTCGCAATCTCCGCGAGTATATAAATACGCATCGATAAACAGACTATTTTTACACTCGGATTGCGCTGTGTGTTTCTGCGTTTGAAAACGCTTTTCGTCGTCACTATTTAAAATATTTCCATATTCACTCGAGCGCCACAAGTTGCGTTCCGCCGAGTCGTTAAAAAACCCGTCGTCGTATAAAACCGTTGTAGATTGACGTGTGCACGCCTCACGAGTAGTCCGACGCATTCGTATGGCAATCAAAAAGTCATTAATGCATATATTATAATATGATATACATACATATTATTATGTTATGTGTGCATATAATAATTATTCGCTCGGGACATAAATATTTATGGGCAAGACGAGGACTGCAGATTCTCTCCTCGATAAGGAAGTGGAAAAGCCGAATGATGGTGGGGGGGGGAGAATTTGAGAGACTATATACGCGTGATATTCTCGGCTGGTCTTTGTGTCGGAAATCCCGGTATAAGGCGACCTTTATTCCGCTGGATTACTCCCACATCGTATTTACAAGCCTTTAAGGGGTTGCACCCCCCAACCCCGTACACTGCGATCATCCCTTGCGCTCTTTTTATTCGTCTTATCCACAACCCGGAAGCAAAAATAAATATAAATATTTTACACATATGAATTCGTATGTGTGTGCAAATAGAGAGACGGTCAAAGGATGCTCGTGCATGCGTGCATATTGTGTGCCGTTGATAACTCGTAGTTTGTAAACGGTTTTCTTTTTCTCGCTTTATATTATATTATAATACACATATTTGTGGAGCCATTACTGCGTACAAAACGTATAATATTATAAAGGTATATTATTATATTCAAATAAGGTGTGTCCCGAGTGCCGGTGGCTATGTCTGAAAACGCAGAAATAATATTTTATGAAACCTCTAGCCGCATATTATAACGATATATAGTTAGGCACGTGTTCAATTGAATTCGGATGTATCT
Source organism: Pentalonia nigronervosa (assembly GCA_014851325.1). Taxonomy (NCBI): domain Eukaryota; kingdom Metazoa; phylum Arthropoda; class Insecta; order Hemiptera; family Aphididae; genus Pentalonia; species Pentalonia nigronervosa. The sequence continues at coordinate 6,436 of JACXSJ010000287.1, forward strand.
TCAAGAGTCGAAAACATAACGAGCTTGTAAATATATCATACGTTACAATAACGAAATATACTGCATGTAATAATATCGAGACTAGAAAACACGAAAACGAAAAAAAAAAATCACAAGGGTAGTTTTATGTTACCTGCCCCTGTGTTCATTTTTTCCATTTTTTTTTTTTTTTTTTTTTTTTTGTCACAATATTGCGCTAAATAATTCATACATAATTATTGTGCTGATTTATATTATAAATACGTTTGAGTATTAATATTAATTCTGCGTATCCTAATATTATGGGAGAAGGCTTTTAAATATACGTTTTGAACAAATATTAATTTTGTTATTTAGTTGAGTAGTATTTAAAAAGAAAATCAACTATAGATACAATTGTAATCATTTAAAATCTTTATAATTTTGATTGAGTTAACCTAACTAAAATAACGTTTGCAATAAAACGCGTTTCATTGCGTGTGATTAAAAATGTAATAATAACTAATTATAATTCTTTAAATTCGAAAATTTGGAACAATTTTTTATTTTCTAAATATTAATCATTGTTTGTGAGCAGTTTTGCAAATGTTAGTTTTTAGTTTTGAAAACGTAAATTATTTTAATAGGCATTCTATATTATGATTTTTTGGAAGCTTTCAGATGAAATTTTTAATTTTTATCAAACAAGTTGAACATGTATTTTTTTAATTAATGAAAGTGTCTGCACCAGACGCGGAACGCTATTAAACTTATTTCGTTGGTCTCAAGAGAGCGAATGATAACTTCATTTCTGAACTAAGTTTATATGGTCGCGTAATAATATAGTCAATTGCAGACTCTCTGTATTATAGTGTTCAAATAAAATATAAATTTATACTATTATGTTATTAAAAATATATATACCCATAACATCATCAATGTTTACGGATTATAAATATCGCTTTTTATTGGTTGAATAAACTGAAATGATGAAAACGTCGATTTTTATAATAGCATATAAACAATATTATATAACAGCTATTTCTAAATCTTTCCGTTTCCAATTTTATTGAATGGCTTTTTCTCAATTTTCATTAAAGCCGATTTTGATAGAAAAATATATATATTTCAAGCCAATTTCAAAACGTTATTCAAGCTTGTAAAAAATAACATTTCAACGTTTAAAACTGATATTGAATTACAGAAACTTTTTGTAAAAAAAAAAATAAAGTTACTGTCGAAATTAATTCGGTCGGAGCGAATGTCTCGTCCCGGTTATAAGCATTTTATTATAAATTTAATTTTTCTCCTGTAACAATCGCTGCAGGATTCAGATAGTTAATATTGTATAGGTGGTATTCATTTAAAACACCAGTTTTAGTTGTGAAATTTGTTAAAAAAAAATAATTAATCCCGGCAACCGTTTATTCCGCGATTTTTTTTTTTTTTTGATTTTTTTTCGTATCAAAACATTATCGTCATAAGACTTCGTTGTCGGACAAATTCTGACTCGAATACTGTGGTAATGGTAAAATCAATGTAGATTTCTAATTTCATAAATCGGATTTTCGCCATATCCGCGTGGGATATAGGTTACGTTGAAATAATACGATCGCTGATTTACAGACGAATTATGTTGATTAAACTTTGTGAAACCGAATAAAATTCACATAAAGCCACATAAACCGTGTGCCGCCAATGACGATGAAAATAAAATACATCTGTCTATATATATATATGTGTGTGTGTTTGTATTGTATTGTACATTACATTATATATTTATATAGTCATGTAAGTCGACCGATAGTGATAATAATTTGGGGATTGATAAATTTGACTCGCTTTAATTCACTTCGAAAACGTCAAGAGAATAAAAATATTAAAAACAAACACTGTTCGATCTCAGATTTGAAGTCGTTCGAAAGTCGGAGATTTTTGTAAATAATAAAAGAATAGATAGGCCCTATTCCTATATCAACAAAATAAAAGGGTCGCGTTCCGGAATGTGGACGAGGGAAAGACTGCTTTTATATATTGTATTATACATACAGCTCTTTCTCTCGGGCCAGAGTATTTAATATCAATAATAATAATAATAATAATAATCGCGTGTGGAAGAGTGGAGGGAGACATTGCCCGTAGCGTCCTCTCGCACTAGAATTTTATCAAATTATCAAAATAGTGATTTACATATTATTATTATTATTATTATTATTTTATTATCAGGCTCGCAGAGAAAATATCATACCGTATCATACGCAATTTATTGCCGTGAATTTCTGAAATTGTTTTGCCGATATCTTTGAAAATTAAACAAACCTGTCTACGAATACGGCCGAGTGGAAAATTAATTCATCAAAGTGTTCGCTGCCAAAGTCTAAAAAACCGTGGTCAAGAAGGAATCATTAATTGTTCGCTATTGGTTCATCAAATAAAAAAGTGATTGTGCAATTCGGCATAAATACGCATAACATTATTGGGAATATTGAACCATTGATAATAATTATTATAATTGCTGTACAGTTTTGTTGTTCTTTTACGTTATTATATATTATATATTATTGTAGCCAAATGCGTTTTTGGCTTATGCTAAGTATAATTACAAACGTTAAACTTTATTATTATTGTTATTATTATTTTCGAATAAAAGTCAATTTTAGTAAATTTTTTTTTTCATTCAAGAGTAAAAAAAAAAATACGAATCATATTGCCTACAAAGTATCGCAACATAAAAACATAGCCATTCATATTATTCTATAGAAGTTTAGTTTAAAAAAAGTAAATCGATTTTTTTTTTTATCATTATTTATTATTATTGTAGACACGTTTTATTGTCAAAAAATACATTTAAAATATACATTATTATTATTATTATAGTACACTATATACCTATACGGTTAACGTAATAATATTATGGCTGTATATATTCTCGAAATATTATTCAAACGATGATTGTGCGCGCAGGACGTCAAATTACAAGTGACGAAAATATATAATATTACACTTGTGCAGATTCTGCAGATAAATTGTTATACTTTTCGTATATATTCGAATAATAAATTGGATTTTGAAGCGCATACGTACCAAATTTATGGACATACGTAAAATTCTTATTAAACAAGCACGCTTTGCTGGAGTAAAGTTGTTCAACTTTGTAGTAAAAAAATTGTGCACATAAAACGTATGTACTATACTGTCATAAATATAATATTATACCGCCAATAATTGGATATATCTTTTTACGTGCCAATTATAATATAATATAGCGAACAGATTTCAAATAAAGAAAATAAAAGAACATACTAGTAAGTTTTTCTGTATATCAATATATAATGCATAATACAAATGAATAGCACACTTTTCTAAATCAGTTATTAAATATATCGAAAAATCAGTTAACTAATAACTAGAATATTATAACACGTCACATTTCGGGTAGTACACAATTTTGAAGTTTAATTTGATCCAAATTAATTTTATTCAAATCATTGATACGCACAATTCGCCCACGTTAACGTGGTCGAAATCATTTTTGTTGATAAGAATTATAATATATTCATCATTATCCAAAGGGTACCACGGTCCATGACGAGCGAACGGTTTGGGTGGCGTGACCAGCATTTTTCAAAGGCTCCGTAGGTTTTACGCGTTCTTTATATTATAGTTGTTTTGTTATCGTAATGTGAAAGTGAAAATATATCACAAAATAGTCATTATAGTCAATGATTTATCCATATCTGATCCTATTTCCAGATCAAATGGATACACTTAATCAGCGATTTCTTATACGGTTTAAGGGAGGTGTGGAACCCGAGCATTACCCTCCGACATGTTCGAGTCACTGGACGATTTCTGCATTAATTTCCAAAAACCTTTAGTTTTATTTAATCTCATTGAATCTCATCTCAATTTCTTATCATTATATTTCATTAAAATATAGGCACCGGATCGTGTGATATTCGCAGAGTGTAAAACACATATAAAATGCAGTATTAAAATATTATATTATTGACTTTTGAGGGTGGTTTTTTGTTCGATATAATAATATTATATATTATCAATAACATTGTTATTAATATTTTTTTATGGCCATTTTTACCGTCAGCTATATAATATATCGACAGAAAAAATCTGCACCCAACAAAATTTCCATTGCGCAGCGTTTTGCTGCATGACAATAAATATCGTTTGTTTTTTCGTTTTTATTACTCGTTACTGTTTGCTCGACCTTAGACGTAATAATAAATTCGAGACGATATTAATACATGGAAGTGAGCTCATAAATTTGCTTAAAATCCGTGGAGCTTAACGTGAAAGGATCCGCTCAAAAAGCAAACCTACGAAATCTCCGTAAGATACGATTTGTCGTTGTTTATATTATAGTCACAAAGACCAACATAATATACTTTATTCGAGCAGCTGGCTGATTATTTCAAGACGAAACGTCGTTTATAAATCACGAGATTCGTTCGCAGTTCGCATACGTCGAAGCGATAAATAATAATAATAATAATTATTGTTGTTGTCGTTGTTGTTGTCGTCCCAACGACATTTAAGACGACATGATTTTAACCATTATTAAAAAACGCGAACTCGCTCTGTAAAATAATATATTATCACATTAAATCATGCAACGCATTGCATTAAATGTGTAGGTATAATACTATACCACACTTAAACAATAATAATTATTAAACAGTTTGTGAAACTTTACGAATTTAAGTAATTTAAATTATTTGATATACTTTCTACGTCTGTCTGTCCGTCAATGTAATCTGCAATTATAAGCTCTGCAGCCTCTGCTGTTGCGTTTGTATTATTTATAATCGTTTTTTTCTTTTAAAAAAATTTGATAAAGGGATTTATTTGGTTGAGGAAACTTTGTTCATTACGGTTTTTAAAGATAGGTACAGTAGATTATAATATTAATAAATTCCATTGATAATGTCAAAATTATGTTCAGTCCGACGGCCACAATAAAATAATTTTATTTGCAGAATCTGAACATCTACCTAAATGCTATATATTTAATTTGTTTCAGCAAAACGTATATAGTCAAAACATTTTACGAGGAGCTTAAACGAGCACTCTTTAATAATTATATTTAGAGAAAATATAAAGCAGACGACGTTTTTTTCGAAAACGAAACGAATTCGTATCCATTTTTATTGTCATTGCGAATGGTGGGAATAAAATATTGAAAACGTTTAGATTTCGATTTTTGATCGGTGGCGCCGGGCTAAGTACGTTATGTTTGTGTACGGCGACGGTTGTCAAGAAGAAATTGTCGGGCTACACGTGCGTAAATTCTTACACGGTCGAACGACCTTTTTATTGGTGGATTGACTGTCTGTGATCGTATATTTTATGGCGGAATGTGTGTATTGAGTATAGAGCGAGAGATTGAAAACTTTCAATCGTCAACAGATTAACGTTTTTTTACTCGTACGCAACAAAAAGTTGTTGTACACTTTATTAAATACGCGTTAATATTATATTATACCACGGTTAGGTTTAATGTAAATCTTTCAGGGCGATTAGATATCACGGCGCAATTGTGGACGGAGCTTATATATCCTTATAACATCAAAGTGTTATGATCCAAGAATTCAAGTTTTTAAATTCTTGAAATTTGTTATACTACCCAAGGGTCGAAGTCTTTTTGGAAATTGTGATGCACCTAATTCAAAATATAATCGAATAGTTTCTCAGTTATTAAAACGTTTATTCTTAGGGTAATAGTTAATATTGGATCAGTATTTATTATACTTTGACTATTTTTATAAATTACTAATATCGGTAGGTTAACATAAATCACTACAATTTTCAAATCACCATAGTCGGCTCTCCATAAAGTACAATTTTTTGGGAATGTTTTGAAAATGTAGACGTCTGCAATGCAACTATACTTTATGAATTTCGTTGACATTACGATTAAGTTTAGTGAAAATAATTGAAATGTTTAATTAAATAAGCTTTAATGAGGATTTAATGTTTTGTTGAATTATCGTTTCATTTCACTGTACAAAATACAAATACATTTTGTGAATATCGATTTAGCTATGCAAATATACCGGCCAGCTTAAAGACATTACATTTTAAATAATTTCAAAAATGTAAACAATAATTCAAAGTATAATGATATTTTTTAATTAGATATAAATATTCGATTTACTAATCCGATTTAATTCCAACACATATTGTACAATATACGTACATATGTGGCTGTGCATATTATAATAATATTAAATTTAATTTTTACATCAGCTTTCCAAAACGATATCTATTTTTAATGTGTTCAAATAACAATACGAAACTTCGGTTTGTAGAACAACAAAATATAATAATAATAAAAAATACTGTTCCGAAAAAATACACAACGATTTTTCGATGAACCTATTATAATGCTGCTACATTTGTTTCGTTCCACTTAACATTATTATAGAACAAAACAAAACACATTATTAATGAAACCCTCGGGTCACTGTGTTTTTTGTTTCGCAGCAGTCGACTGTAGAGAGATAATCGTCGTGTGCTTGCAAACGATTTACTCTTATACCTAATAATAATAACTCGTCGTCTTTATTTGTTACAGTTTACGTTGTATTGGGAAATTACTACGATCACACCGGTCTCATCGTGGCCATGGACGAAATGGATTTGTTCAAAAACGGTGAGGGCGTTTTCACTACACATACACACACAGATATACGACAATGATAATAATAATAATAGTTATGCTAGCCATCTGTCTAATAACCACATACCGTGCACATATCGTTACCGTGGTTGTAAATGAGTACTCGACACGCGTGTACTTTTTTTTCATCCGATTTAAAAGCACATTTCATGTAATTTATATAGTTTTCAATTGGGTATTTCCCATTCGCGCGAGGCTCGTCGTCCTCGCAATCGCATTCCGATCGGACGGCCGATCACGAATTCGTTTCGTTTACAGTTTGCGATGACGCGATTGCACTTGCCTTCTAATTCGAATCCGACGGGCAACGTGGGCGACATTTTCCCATCTCGCGAGCTTTTCGTAATATTCGTTGGCCCGGAAACGCCGGAAAGTCGCGCGAAAATACAAATACGTCATAATTATTACTCGCTCGCATCGTCTGTCTCCGGCCCTTTGGGTATTGTGAGTAGTGACAGACCTACTCTCGGGTTTCGTCTAAAATATCACTGCTGCAGAAGGCAAACGTCTGGCTCTATACGTCGGAAGTTTTATTGATTTCTGAACAACAATATTCTGTTTGTCGAGCTGCATTAAGTATGAGACGACGCTCTCTTAATAACTCGATCGACCTCTTTTATAATATAGTAGTTAGCTGCTCTTTTGCAATAATAGATTGTTTAATTATTGCCGGATATCTTATTTAGCTCATCCGCCCCCTCTTGAGCACAAAAGAAAAAAATCGTCCAAACAACATAAACTTTTTCAATAGTCATACTTGTTGTAAAAAACGTTTTATCTAATTTTCACAGAAGTATAATTATAATCACTTTAAATTAAATTGAGGAACTCTTGTTTACAATGGTATAGCGCCGTGAAATTTGTTTTTGTTTCAAGAATCAATTTAATCAAGGCATGGCATCTACCTATAAATATTTTTATTTCGATTGTTTAGCACTAATTTTCCTTATTTAACTTGTTTTACTCGAGAAAAATTAAATTAAATCGACCGATAGAATTCTAAGTGGTTTGAAACTATAAACTCACGTACTTGACTACGTCAGAATAATCAATCATATTAACTTAATTTTTAGAAGCGATTTCAAAACTTAAAACAAGACTTAATTTGTGCTTTTAATTAATTATGTACGCGTAGATGGGATTAAGGTATTTTAACGATCGAAAAGTCTAAATTTACATGTATTTATATCGTTACAGAAATAATATTTTAATATTTTTATTTTAAAATAACCTATTGAACCTATTGTATTTGTATTTATTGAAAAACATTAATATTGTATAGCGTTGAATTATTTTGAAAGAAAATATGTTATATTTTCAATTAAATAGCACTAAATAAATCCTAAAAATATAAGTAGGTTTTTTGTTTCTATATATTTTTAATTTTCGTTGATGGTAGTATGTCGTTTATTGATGTTTGAATATATATAATATGAATATGGCCTTGAACTAATATACTAAAAGTGTATTATACAAAACACTTTTTTGACAAAATGTTGTTAAACGATTAATTTATTATTCGATGAAACAATTGATTGTGAATAAGCATAATTAATGATATGGTGGATGATAACGTCAACTGAATATTTTTAAGAAGAAAAGATTCGGACGAAGTTCAGCTGCGGCATGACACCGCGGGCATAGATAATAATAACGAATACATTTGATAATTATTTTGTAAAATTAAATAGATATGTGTCCTCTCGAAATTATACGAATTAATTTAAAAATTGTTTTTAATCTAACCTGTGCCTAGAAATACTTTGTTCATAGAATTTATCGCTGTTCTGCACCAAAACAAATATTATAATACTCGTTTTTATATTACTAGGTGAATATTTCGTGGTGGGCGTAGACGTGGAGCAGTACGATGCAGAAAACCCTGGAAAATATTTAACCGGAATGTTGTCAAACAAACCTGATCCGATTTTGGAAAAAGCTTTTCGGTCGTTTTTTAGTGTCGTGCCCACGCCACCTAGAGGATTCAAAAACTTTTCGGTCAAAGTCAACGAGTACATGGAAAAACCACCATTCCAGTTCCCCAATCCTTTGGTGCAGTTGGGCGGCGTCAAACAGGTATGTAGATGTTATTATATTATTTGAATTATAATTATTACTTTTATATTTTTAATACATTATTAAAATACATAAATACAGGATAGTTTTAAAATTGAATATAGTAAAATAATATATTTAAGGCTTAAAGTTTGTTATGTTCCTTAAGTTCGTAAATTGCGTAGCTGTTTTTTATAAGTGCGTGTAGCCCATATAATAATAATATTATATTATACATATTTAAAAACTCTTTCTAAAAAAAAAAAATGTAAATAATATTAAAACACGTTATAAAAAGTTTATAATATTTTGAATGATTTTTCGTTTAATACATTCAGTATTGGATAATATAATTTCCATAGAACACGATTGTTGTGAAATTAGAAGTTCTACTTTATCAAAATATGCATGACTATATCAAAATGAATATTCTTCTTGCTAATAGAAAACATTATATATTGTTAAACGCTTATGAAAATAATAAAAATATTTCCACAGAATAACGCTTAATGGATAGATTATCATTATGATAGTATGTAGAGTATGTAGTGCTTTTACATTATTATTGCTCTTAGTTTTTAACTCGAGTCTTTTTTTAAGAAGAAAATATTTATTAATATTTTCTAATTAGTCATAGATATTATTAACGAATTATTAATTGCTTTCAATTTATATTTAAACTATGACTAAATAAAAAAATATTTTTATTTTTAAATTTGTCAAAAAAATATACTAAAAATATGATAACAATTTATTATTAAACAAAATATTATATGATATGAGTAAAAAAGAATATTAAATTGAAATTGTAAACCTAAATCTGATTAAAATATCTGAAAATCTAAAAATCTAATAAAATGAATTAATAATATATTTAACGAGTGATAATAACATCTAAACCATTTAAAATACTGAAATATTAGGGATTTAAATTGAAAAAAAAACAGTTATGAACTGAGTTATAAATACTAAATGTTTTACTGTTGAAAAATTATCATTTTAAGTATAACCCATAATGGTACTTCGCAAAAATGTTTACTATCTCCAAAAATACTTGTTGTAAAAAATGCATAAAAGACAAGCAAATGATTCTTTATCCCTAAAATAGGATTTCTCGGAATCAAAAAAGTTTATAGGTGATAAACTGATAACAATAGCTTGATAAATGATATATAAAATATTTTTCTTGAATAGAATTTACAAAAAGACGTTTACTTTACCTCAAAATGTTAAACGGTGCATGATTTATATCGGAAATAAAATAAATCTCCTCTTAAAGAAACAATTGTTAATTTTACGTTTTAGTGGGTATAAATTAAATTTTGGTTGTATTTACTTCTTTGTTCACTTGTCTTATACCTACCAACAATACTTTTAAGAATATTTACTATAAGTAATTATTTTGTTTGTCAGATATCAAGTTTATTGAGGTCATTGTTTAGGTAGGTCGTGACGATAGAAAACGGCGGGCTCTACAATATCTTATTATTGGTTTAAATAATGTATTGCATTACAATACTTATTCTTTTCCTGGTTATTAAAAAAAAAAGTTTCATTTTTATGGAATTTTTGTGTTTTAAGATTTTTGGAATATTACCTACCCATATTCAACAATAATATTTTACAACTAAAGAGTATTTATATATTTTCAAGTTGGATAAAAGTCACGTTATTGAATTATTTATATTTTCTAAAATAATAATAGTTATCATCGAAATGTGGTAACATTTTTAATGAATTATTTATTCTTCAAACTCTTCATACACACATACATATTATATAGAAATGTTTACAGTAAATAAGCTCTCTGCACGGATAAAATAGAAAAAAATAAAAATCCTCACTAGACATTTTCCCAATTTAGCACACATTTCTAATCAGTCCACATGAAACATAATATAGCTTTATAATTTATGCACGTTTTGAATTCATTAGATCATGAAAATATACAATTCAATAAACTATATTATGTACGTGTCTCCTATGCGAGTTGAAATAATATTATGTACGTACTTATTATTTACGAAAGTTTGAAAATTGTGTATATTTACAATGTATCTAGGCACCAATACTATATTTTAAATTTCTGGCCATCAACTATTATTAGCCAACAGCCATACATAAAATATGTAATTATGCAAGGTGATCCATTTAAGGGATTATACAGACATTATTCCGAAATTATTTTTTTTTTACATAATTTGATGTCATTGCAAAACAAAATTTTTGAATAAAAAAGAATAATATATTTTAAAAGATTTTTATCGTTATTCTTTTAATACTTTTTACTTTTTTGAACTACAACGCACATGAGTATATTTTCAATATTACCTTGTTTCGTCACAGAATATTTTCGTACGAGTATGATTAATTAATTATAAGACGTGTTTAATGTATTATTGATGAGTATAGATTAGAGTAAAGTAGCACAGGGGTAATAAAAAAAAAAAAAAAATTGAACCACTACAACTCCCCACTCGTCTATACATTAAACAAATATTAATAACGAATTAATTAATTTTCGAAATGACGAATGTTGACATTTAAATGGATCACCTCGTATACAGAAGAACCTCGATTATCCGGGGTAATGGTGGGAAGAGGTCACACAGATAAAATTTGAAAAGCACGGTTAATCGTGACTTTTTACTCGACGAAATACAATAACGTTATACATACGTACATATATATAACAAATTATCGAGGCTTACAATATGTTCTATTAAATAATATTATAGTCTTGATATAATTTTTTCGCCCAGGAGAGTCGTAACGTACTTGCGGGTACGTTTTCCCATATTGCGAAAATTTTCGGAAGAGTGAGCACGGTTAATCGAGAACACCGATAATCGATATGGAGACACATTTAATCGAAGTTCAACTGTATTATGTATACTTCACATGTATTTAGGGCTTGCAGACATTAAAGTAACGTTATATGACAAAAACAGATTGAAATTTGTAAACATAATTAAAATGGAAAACAAAAATAATTAAATACCACAAAATAAAACATAACTATATTAACAAAATAGTCTTAACTATTAATTTAGAAATTTCGTATCCGTGCTATTATCTACATTAGACATTATTTTGAACGATAAATGTGAAAGTTGCACAATGTTTTACTTCTAAATAACAATAAACACAAAACTTGTATAACGTTTAGATTGCAAATAATGTAAAACAAATTTTTTTTTTCAAATTCTAGCCCAACATTTATGTGACTTACAAGAGCCATGGTGTTGATTTAAAACGACAAATAAAGGTCGTCCTCAGTCGGTGAGAAAACTAAAATTATCAAACGTCCTAAAAATATTTTGGTATATTCGGTTTAATAATATAATACACAATGCGTTTAAATTGTGACATTTGTCTTCTGGTTAAAAACTTGGTTATTGGTTTCGACCAAACATTTTTCAGTTGTGATGTTTCACTGCGTTCGACGTGAACAGAATAGATATTGACAGACTAGTTTTTTTTCGGCCTTAAAAAAAAATAATATACTTATACGTACGGAGTGGTTCTTTTTTGTAGTAAACACTCGTGTTTAGAAAAGTATTACATTTTTTTTTTTAAATTATAGATAAACGCAATTCTAACATTTTGTAGTGGCTTTATTTTTTTTCACTCATACGTTTGTTGGCTAACCAACCATAAATTTTTGATATTTAAACAGCAATCTAGGTACTTGATTATTTTCATAGATTAAAACAGATGTTACTTTTCTAAAAATGTCGGTGAGTAAACGTCGAGTATTGATGAGTTTTATTTTATTAATAAGCGTTAATTAACTTCTAAAAGCTTATGAATAAAAAAAAAGTCGGCAAGTGGGTACCGCTGTGCTGTACAGTGGGTGTCAAGTGGGGTCAATGTCATGAATTTGTGAAATTTGAATTCAATGATATAAATCATTGTATACGAAAAACGATTCTAAGTGAATGCAGTCTGTCAGCGTACATAACTAAGTGTACCTATTTTAAGATATTAATGGTATTAAAATAATTCATTTTACTATTAATAATACAGTAGATTGAATTAATTTTTGCAGAAACCATTGCATTAAAAAATGTAATTGAGTGTATAAAATATAATAATATACTTTAAAAGTTTAATGCACTTACGAAATATATTTTTAAATTGCAACAAAATAAATAACATCGTTATTCTTCATTTAAATATCAAATTTCGTCTAAATTTGAACTTAAAATGTTTATAAAAAATTATTTTTTTAATATTTTTTTTTGAATTTTTGGTTACACTATAAACTACTTATGATAAACGTTGTTTTAAATTTTCAATCCTTAGTTATAAGAACTAATAATTTTATACATTTTTAACTACAAAACGATTTTCAAATGTTCGATGACGAATTTCGATCAAAATTTAAAGTTTTGTGAAAACAAAAATTATGCCTACGTATTTTTATTATTTTTAATCTGCTATTTTAGCAACCTAAGAGACATTTTGTATTAAATTATCAAGAAATTTGACTCTTATCGACTATTGACTTTTATCGATATTAAAAAAAAAAAATTTGAAAAAACCATAAATTTCTTTTTCTTACAGTTAGCTCACAAATTGTCAAATATTTTTTAATTTTTTTTTTTGTGTATAAAAAATAGTAATCTAAACATTTAGTGAAATTTTCAAATGTCTACTGATGAACTATTTTGAATTACGTCAAAATAAGAAAATCGTTCCAGGAGAAAACGAGTGAATATCCATTATCTAATTTCAAATGCTCATAAAAAATTAGTTTGACTTTATTTTAAAAACTTTTTATTTTTTAGAAGGGTAGAAAAATTTATAGAAAATCTTATGTTGATTTTTCAAATCTTAGATTTAAATAAAATTTTTTTTATGAATTTCCTAATAAAAAAAATTGCAAATTTTCATGATTTTTACGTATTTTGTCGAAATTTTAACTTTAGACGCTTATAAAAAACTATTGGAGACGTACGCTCAAATTTTTTTTTAATTTTCATTTACAATAAGTTATATGAAGAACCTTGTATCAAATTTTTAAGATTTTTAACCGATTGAAAAATTTTTTATTGATGATAATAAAAAAAAAATAAAAAAAAATTCAAAAATTTATCATGCCTATAAAAGCTTATAAACAGTCAAAATATATTGAAAATGTTATTGTGTATAGAAATTGTTTATATAACCTTTTTGTGAAAATTACATGTACCTAAAATCAACCATTTTTTATTTTGTTGCACCAAAAATAAAAGTCAATTTGTCAACATTTTTCTTTGCGAAAAAATTTTCGTTTTTCTTTAATTTTTTTGTTGTTTTTCTCGACGTGTTTAAAAACTATATAGAAATGTTTACTTTTGATCCCAAAGTACCAATTAGATTCACTTTTCTTTCAGAAAAAATGCTGATGAAGAAAATCGGAGCACTTTTACTGCCCTAAAACGTGATGACAGACACACACAAAAAAAAAAAAATAACAAACAACATTGTAAAATCAATACATTCATCGCTCCACTTAGAATCTTGAAACTAACGTTTTAATACCTGTTATGTACACATGTAAATATATCGTTTACAAAAAATATTCTACTTAGTGATAAGGACACTGAAACTAGAAATATAGGTCATCACTCGAATGTCGACAGTGGTTTAACCAATGTAAAGGTAAAAAAAAAAATATAATATATATTATATTGCTATAATATAATAATATATCTATATATCGACCTGTTTCCGAAGACGTCTCTTCAAATCGAAAAGGAGATGCGATCGGACGTGTCTTGATGGGCAGTATTATCAATTTTATGGAGGGCGTGTTCGGGGAATCTTTAGAACAACCTAAGTCCGGAGTCGAACACGGGATTAAACGTTGAAAAAAATCAGTTGATGACTGTCGAAACGCTCAACAGTAAATAAAAAAATACGATATTACATATTGTTACGTCGTTGCGAATCGTTGTCGATTGTCCAGCATAGTCGTGCGGGTACAATAATCGTATAATAATAATTATGGTGTTTTTGAGCGAGTTTTCGCACGCACACACACACTGGCAACAATGTGCCTACGTGTGCATATGTATACTTGTATATAATATATATATAACTTCCGGTCGGACGTTACTGGTGATGAATATGGATTGCGGTCTTGCGAGCACGATATCCGCAAACCTTCCGGTCACAACGACCGCACATTTATTTGTATTATATAATATTATTATAATGATACAAATTTCTTCGGTAGGGAGGGGGGGGAAGCATCGGACGGTTTCGGATCAGGATTTCCCGAAATACTCCGGCGGGGTGTCCCCACCGATACAAAATCTAATAATATTAATAATATTACAATATTAAGTGAACGAGGTTTTTTTAAAAACAATAAAGTACGACGAAAAACTTCAGCATTAACGTCATAATTTCGAAGGCGTCTATTGTTCCTGAGACATGATTCATTTAACGTAAAACATTCATTATAGAGGATAGTATTGATATTTTTCAACATATTTTTTTTTTTACGTGACTGAAAGTCGTTACAAAACAACATTCTTTTAAAGTAACATAATTTTTTAAGCTTTTACTTTTTTTTAAACGATAATATACGGTTTTTATTTTATTCTTCAAAGCAGAATATTTTTCCAATTATTTCAATACATAGAAATCAAATTTCGGATAAGTATAGTTTAAGAGGTATAAATATTTAAAGTACCTATTGTTGAACGGAGTGGTACGCGGTTACCCCGCAACATGTTGATCCATTTCTTCGATTATTTAAACTTTAAATACTTATAACTCATAAACTACTAAAGTTCAATTTTTATGCACCGAAATACTAAGAAAACTATTCTGCTTAGAATATAGAATTAAAACCGTATGTTGTCATTCAAAAAAGTAAAAACCTTAAAAAACTATAAGGATAAAAAATTGAAAAAATGTTGTTTTTTAAAGACTTGAAATCATGTAAAAAAAAAAAAAAAAAATAATAATAATAAAGGTTTTAACTTTTTGATATATCGAGTGTTTTGCGTTAAATAAATCGCGTTGTATACATGCACGATGGTATAATAATATTGTGTCAAACTTTAACGTCTATTTCACGAGTCCCGTGGCGAATTTCGCACGTTACGGTATTAATATAACATTATGATGATAACAACAACATAAATACATTATGTCATATTAGGTATTATGTTGAGTTGGTAACAAATGTCAAGTCTTCGATAGGACGCAATTGATGCATAAACTATTTATTATAATATACAACGCCGTCAGCGTTCGAAAACGTGGGCTACAATAGATTGTGTGATTTTTATATTATACATCTAATTATCAAGCAGGCTTCGTCGTGAAAAAATCAAAAAACTCTGAAATCGATTGCTCTGTTCAAAACAAAACGTTTCCATACGAATAGAACATTCAGTTTTAGATTTCCCAAGGAAGTATAGAATCTTTATACAGGGTGTTTCTGAAATGGATTAGGACACAAGCATATGCGTACTCACTGTGATGGCCTAAAGTAGATTTTTTTGAAATTTTTTTTCTATCTCCAAAATCTTGGTTTATTCAATTTATTTTTAGGACGTTATCTTAAAAGTAAAAATAAACACTTTAGTTGTATTTTTTGCAAAATTCTCATATGAATCGAGAC
>JACXSJ010000287.1:22875-56673 GCA_014851325.1 Pentalonia nigronervosa
CTCGATTCATATGAGAATTTTGCAAAAAATACAACTAAAGTGTTTATTTTTACTTTTAAGATAACGTCCTAAAAATAAATTGAATAAACCAAGATTTTGGAGATAGAAAAAAAATTTCAAAAAAATCTACTTTAGGCCATCACAGTGAGTACGCATATGCTTGTGTCCTAATCCATTTCAGAAACACCCTGTATAATATCCGTAATGTCCACTCGCCTGCCCGTCCTTACATCTTGTTTTTTATTGCTTTAAAATAATTATAATCTGTTTATAATTATATAACACAATAAGTAAATTCTTCGAATCTAATTAAGATGAAAATAAGTGACATGAGTCATGAATATGTTATTAGAGAAAAACATATTCATTGTTATTATACTCAGCAGAGAAATATGTATTGGAAAAAATTTAATAATAACAACAACAAATTTTTTTGAGTTCAATTATTATTATTTTTTATATTTATACTTTTTATAAGTCATCATAATAATTAAAAAAGGTCTATGAAACATCTTCTCTGTAGACGACAGGTCATGGGTGACGGCATGGATTATATCAAGAGAAGATGGACATCAAAGAAAGATATTAAATACAGATTTATTTTTGATGAAATTTTTTTTTAATGTTTATGTGCTTATTTAGGATTGGTCATTATACTAATACATTTATTTTTTGAAAAACAGCTACGCGATAAAATGACTAAGTATTATTGGATAATATTATAGGTATATTTTAATTATTATAATTACTATTTCAATATAATTATTACTTATACAGTATTTTCTTTCAATTGCATTGATTTCTTGAAAATGTACAAATTACAGAAGAGTTCAGAAAAAGCGTTTTTCTTAACTTGTTTATAGCTAGTATAGTTAATAAATTAGTATTTGTTCAGCACCACAGTACAGTTTGAATTATTTGAATGTCCGTCTAACGAGTAGGTACCTATAGTGCTCAATTAAAGGAAAGCATTTATGTAGGTAAATATCATACTATTTTTTTTTAAATCTATTATTTATATGGTGACTTAACCTACATGATTTATATGGAAATATTCACTTTCAAAAGTCGTAAGCCAAACAGCGGTGACCGTCGAATTTAATAAAAAAAAACATCACTGACCTTACTCAAGTGAAATCGAATTATAGTTTTTGTTTGTCTTCAGCGTGAAAACGTTTTAACTATATAATACGATTATTTCGTACAAATAATTATTTTATCTCCAATTAATATTGTGTGTGTGTGTGGACTCGACGGTTATGATAAAGTGCAGCGAGCACTCCGAGGATAAGTTGTTCAGTCGGTGGGGTATTGTCCGTACACAGAACGAATCTCGACCAAAATCGCCGTCCGCTCCAACTGCAGCAGAACAATTTAGCGAAATCGATTTAGAACCTTTTCTCATAGAGACCGTACATAAATAATTATATAATGTACCCGCGCAATATTATAATAATTTAATATATTATTATTATTTTATGGAGACCACAATACATACCGAAACGGCGAAATACCGACAAATCTCGGACCAACGATAGCGTCTGTCGACGAATACAATATTATGAGCTAACCAGAATCTTGATTTTCGTCAATGAACCACCTCAATTCGTTTGTCGATTAAAATCATAGAAACTACGAACAAGGTGTTGACGTGATGTCCTACAACAGGGAGGGGATGAGGGGGATAAATGCCCCCACCCCAAAGACTTTGATATTTGATAAAATAGTATTCCCAGCTACCACATTACTGTAATTGAAAACAGTGAAAATTTAGTATTTTGTGCGAAAAAAAAATGTCTATCCTCCTCCCCCCCCATGTCTAACCACCACAGAAAAAATTCTTAACTGCTGTGTACCTAAAAGCCAAGAATGGGCAACTGGTGGCACATGGGCCCATGGGCCACATTCAGCTCACGTACCTCTTTTATCTGGCCTATGCTACATTTTCAAATTATTTTATAAAATTTTAGCGTTTATATGTATTTTATTAGGTTTTTTGTAAAACGTAGATATTACATTTATAAGTATCTAACTGCAGCTTATTTATTATATTTCTAAATATATATTTTGTTTTTTTCAGTTTAGTTGTATCCGTCGTGTTACGCTGGCCGATAGCGTTAATTTAATTATTTTCTTGTTTTGTAATGATTCAAATTTTAAATAATTGTAATGACATTTTTTTTTTGCTTTCTATGCTCTCTGGCCCACTAGATTTTTAAGTCCTAAAAATTGGCCATCTAGTCACTTTAAGTTTCCCTTCCCCGAAGTAATATATAATACGCAACTGATAATAATTTATTATAGTACACTGATCGAAGAAGGTATCGTATGAAAAGTGAAACTCGAGCAGACGTGACTACCCGTAAATCATTACAGTCTGCGGTTAATGTCAATGACTCATCGTTTCCCGGAACGATTGATCGTTGGACGAAGACGAGTTTCATGTAATAAACAATATGATATACAAAGTATTATATGCGAATAATGTAAGCAGATTGATTAATTTTTGTTCGGACCGCGTTCGACGTCCACCGCGGAGACAAAGATTTATCTTCGACTAAGTTGCACAAAATAAAATATATGAACCAGCCGACAGTTTTTGTTGTAGGTAGGTTGATATACCTATGATATACAACGGGATGATTTTTTTAAGCATGCTCACCCTCGTTTTCCTCTTTAATAGTACATTTATTTAAAATCTAATTTTTATGATTTTCTAGTATACCTATCATATACTCAAATTCTTGACTTTTTTGTACTTCTTAAGAAGTATTCCATGGTGATACAAACTTCTATTTTCAAACGAAAATCCCCCAATTTTTAATGATAATTATTTAGTGAATGATTTTTTTGAATTTGTTGATGTGTCTAAATCAAAACTTTAATGAGTAGTTTTTGAGCTATTAATATGTTTATACTAAGGATAAGAATCCATAAAAATAGTTTTACAAAAATACAAACTACCTATATGTAACATTAGACGTAGTATTTTTTATACTTTAAGCATTTTTAAAGATTATTTATATTGATGGATCAATAGTAGTCACTAACATTTTTAAATCATCTATGCCCCCATATCTACTTAACCTATTATCATAGACATATTATCCTTATGTTATTTAACTCAAAAACTACTCGTTCAAATTTTATTTCAATACATACAAATTCTCAACAACAAATATTTGCTGAATAATTTAAAGTATAAAAGGCGGGTTCTTATTTGAAAAACAAAAAGTTTATATTGTCGTGGAATCATCCTTAAGTGGTATAAAAAATCTTAAAAATTCAAAACATGGTCTCCGAGTGTATTTAAAAATTTTAAAAATCAGAATTTGAATATAATATGCATAAATTAAGCATAAAAATAGGGTGAGTATGATTAAAAAATCACCTTGTACATAATGATGGCATAAATTTTATGATATTATGTATATTCACATTATAATATTCAACAATGATAATAATAATAATAATAAAAATATGATTTTTGTATTATTCTTATACACAGTGTTGTAGGTAAAATTTTTTTTTTTTTTTTTATTAAGAATATTTACAATCTATGCTACAGGCATATTCAGCAAATTTGAACAGATACATAAAACATTTTATTTTTTTACAACATGAACACATGAGGAGGGAAGCCATCCAGTGATAGAACCCAACGTGATTTTATTTATTTATTAATTATTAACTTACATAAAGTTAAATTGAAATTAAAGGTTTGAAACATCAATCTTTAATAAATCACAACACCATTTTGTCTTTAGACGGCGTGAGGGATTAGTAGGAAGTGAATTGGAGGCAAGTTCAGCGATTAAAGGGTTAGAGTGAGATTGTAATTTAGAGTGAAATTTTTTATAATGTTTTGTGGCTCATTGATTAACTGTTTCTATTTTGAAGTCATTATGAAGAGTAGAATTTCAAACATACCAAGGTGCGGAAGAGATAAAGCGGAGAGTGATAGATTGGAAGGCTTGGAGGGTACATATTTGAGATGGTTTAGCGCAACCCCAAATTTGGACTGTATAAGCCCAGATAGGCCGTAGTAAGGATTTATAGATGATTATTTTTGTGTAAAAGGGTAATTTTGAATTCAGAATTGGGCGAAGTAAGTGGAGTCGACTATTGAGAGTTTTTCTTTTTGACTTGATATGAGGACTCCAGGTCAGTCTTTTGTCAATTAGGACGCCGAGGTATTTTACTTCTGAGGATATTGGGATTGGTATTTCTTGAAAAAAGAGGGGAAGATGTGTGGACTTTTTTAGTGTAAATGGGACAAAAATTGATTTGTCAGGATTAATCTTGATTTTCCAGTTGGAAGACCACTTGTCTATTAAATCTAAATATGATTGTAAAAAATGTATAGTTTCTACAGGATCATTACGAGGCGAGAGAATTGCAGTGTCATCAGCATAGGTGGCCATAACAGTATTTGGGGTTTTTGGAATATCAGCCGTGTAAACATTAAATAAATCGGAAGAAAGGTCACTACCTTGGGGAACTCCTGCTTTAATTGGGTAGAATGACGATATAGAGTTTCCATAACGGCCTGTGTAAGTACGGTTTTCTAAATATGAACAAATTATCAAGTAATACGGGGCAGGTAAAAACATTTTTAGTTTAAAGAGTAGACCCTTGTGCCATACACGATCGAACGCCTAGGCTACATCTAAAAACACTCCTGAGAAATATTGTTTTTTTTCAAATGAAGATGAAATTTGATCAATTAGTCTGTGAATTTGGTATACAGTGGAGTGGCTCGTTCTGAAGCCAAATTGGGAATGTGGAATTATGTTTAAAGTTTGGAGTATTGGTCTTATTCTTAATCTTATGATTTTTTAAAATAATTTGGCAAGAGTTGGTAATAAGCTTATAGGTCTATAAGACGTGATTTCATTCTTGGGTTTATTGGGCTTAGGAATAACAATTACAGTTGATAATTTCCATATTGATGGAATAGATAAAAATTTAAACGTCATACGATGGCGGTTTTATGTACGGTCGAATGATGGGAGAACGAAAAGAAAAAAAGCGCTTTGATTATAATCCTTTTTTATTCATTCCACTGTAAATTCGCCGGTGATATATTATTATTATTATTATCGCACAACAAGCATCTCGTATCGTTAGAGGAAATTAGGAATTTATTTTAACGTAATTTATTATGATTTTCTAAGACAGCTTGAATTTATTATAATATTATGTGGAGGGTGTGTTATCTCTTTCTTCCTTTATCTACTTTTTTTTTAATTTCAAACCAATAGCAATTAATATACATTCCGAATTGATACTGACAAAACCGATCTGATGTGACATTATTATATGATGTCTGTATGTTATCTATCTATTGTTCATAACTATTGTATGGTTATATAGAATTATTGAAAATGATATTTTATATAATATTATAACAATATACTACTATAACAATGGTCGATCGACTGGGCCATAATATGCAAATTATAGTAAGCTACCAAACACAAACCGCCACAATATATCACATTTAAAGTATTGAAAAAATAAATATTAATGTTTAAAAAAATATTTGTTTCCAAATAATAAATATCCGCGTTTTTCGACCTTTTTATATTTCTACGTTATAGGTGAGTACCACCTATACATTTTGAAAATGTTTACGTTCATTTGAAAGAAAATTCATATCTTTATTGACATGATTATGAGTACTTATCATATGCAAATCAAGGGAAAAAATCCCTAAAAATAATACTGAAAATAAGCCCCTTATACCAACGAACACTAAACATTTAACGACTAGGTATGCTCTAAATACTCAACATTTTTAATTGTTTTATGAATTATTATAGTTAATGATATTATTTATTAATCAATAATTATTATGTAACATTTTTTTTAATAAAATGTATTCTCGTGCTTTGATAAGTTTAATATAATTATTCATTTTTCTACTTTTATATAATTTTATTTATATAGATAATAGTTAAAAGTACACTAAACATTGTTTTTTTATTGATCATAAAATATATTTACTATATTAATATTATAATCTGTGATTAATGGCAACCATTAATAAACAAAAACATTTCGAATTCCATTGTGAATCTCAAATGCTTGTAACCCAATAGCACCTTTTTAAAATGCGAATTTTGGGAAATCTTTTCTTATTGCATATCTAGAGCATTAGAGGAACCACTATTCCAAATTTTAGGTTCATAAGTACATTTTGTAGTTTTTGAGAAGTACCGATCATTGAATGAGTGGTATTTTGAATTTATATATATAAATTATAATATTATTAAAACTTTTGATAGCCATATGAAATAGAAATAAAAATATAAAATAAAAGAATAGACAATATATTATACCAAATATGGTACCCACGTTAAAAATCGTATAACTATATGCCATTACCTTTAATTGCACCTAATTTATTATTCTACTTACTATACTTAGGTATTTTGTATAAATTAATTATAAAAAAAAATTCTATTTAATAAAAACTAAAATTAAAAAACAAATATTTAAACCATAGTTAAAGAATTTGAAGCTTAAGTTATTCAATTAGAATTAACTCTCAAATTACTGTAAAGAAAACCGTATTTAAATATATTGATTGAATGTAATTTTTTTCGGGGCTTTTATTCCGTAGATTTTTTTCCCGAATACTATCGTACGCAGATCAATGTCTCTAAAAAAGGTGTTTAATATTCGTGATAATTTTAATTTTTTTTTTCTTAAAGTTTGTGTCGTACCTACTGATTTTAAACCGCTTATATTGTACATAATTACGTCGCCATGCAGGCACTGTAAACAACTATTTATAAGTAACTGAATAACATAATATAACTTATAACGTATAGTACGCATAACAAATACGCACCTTAATATTATGGTTTGACATAAATGAAAAATCAAACCAATTTAATCAAATACGTTTAATGGTAAATACCACGACACATATAAAAAAGCGAATTTTAAATTTGCACACCTCGGAAAGAGTATTTCGACAAAAACACACACACACCTTCCTAGGTAAAATATATTTTCGTGACTTCAAAACGAAATAATATTATTTCAGACACGTTATTATCATGTACCTCGTATGTACAAATATCATAATAATATACGTATATATGGTACTTGTATATGAATCAAATGGGAGGTGTTCAAAACCGTCATGTTCACCTAGTTGAAATAAACGATTGTGCGTCTGGTCATTTTTTTTATTTGTGGGAAAAAACTAAAAAAATTTATGGTAGCCCGCGGTTTGTCGTTAGATATATAGGAACCGAAAATAATACACAATTCGAACGTGTATTCGCGGAGATAAAGGTCAACAAACATAATATTTAAGTGTATTACCGATGGCCTGAGGCTGTATTCCGCCTTCCAGTTTGATTGACTGTTATTATTATATTGTTGCCCAGTTATATTACATGTGTGCATATATGTAGATACAGTGTGTCCCTAAAGTCCCGTATCACCGGGACCAGTGTTGAACTTAGATAATTTTTCTGGGGGGGGGGGTGCTCACTTTTTTTGTTGGTCATACATTTTAGTATTATGATTTATTTTATTATTCATTACCTAATTATTACAATTAAGACATTTTAAATTTAGAAAAAAGTAACCGTAACGAGTATTGTACATTCAATAAATACATTCTATTGACAGTTGCATTTGTCGGGGGGGGGGGACGAATAAAATTTCAGATTAGACATTTGCCCTCTTCCCTGAAGTATATCTAGATTCAAACACTGACCGGGGCCATATGTAGCTACTTTGTTTGCAGGAAGTCATTATATTTAAAAATGCGGATTTTCCAACTATATATCTATTTGAAAATAGTTCCGAATAAATGGCGTAAAATATTGAAATACCATTTAAGAACGATTCCAACACTTTTCACGCAATTCCTGTAATGTTTCGAAATATTCAAAATATAGTTCTGTTATTGTTTCAAAATTGTTTTTTTAATAACAACCACAACTGACAACAATATCAAAAATCGTTTTTATTGATAATATATTATATGTATGCCGTACTGCTTTTTTTTTCTTTCGTATCATCGATTACTGCTGAAAAAACAACTCGTTTCTACACGGTATTGTTTTGACATGTTTGGCTGCCGCCCATAAATATTCTTAGAGACTTTCGGTACATACTGTACTAGCTACATTATACCGCCATTGATCCACATCGATACAGCAGAGCGGTTTTATATAATTTAATATGTGCCGTTTTGTAGACGACGTAGGCACAGCGTCCGACTGTATGCGCGTTGTATGTTTACTGACGTCGCAATAATAACAATAATAATAATCGTTACATATTACCTGTTGCCGAATGTGCTCGCCACGTGTGTTGTTCGGTCAGTCGTATAGGTACCTACATGTAATACTCAGCAGCTGCAGGTACGACAGTGATACACACAGTTACCCACGTCCGTTCCGGTGGTATACACGAGCGCGGCAACACTAATCACGTCCAGATATAATATTTACGAGTAGAGTTACCTACCTGCCTCGTAAGTTTTCGCTACATACGCACGATCGTAATTTTTTTCACGATTTTTTTATAGATTTTTTATTCTCGAACAGGTACAACAACGCGTGTACGCGCGCATTATAGTCGACCTTATTTGAATAATGCCGCGAACTGTTGTACCCATATATATATAGTATAATATATAATAAAATATTATTCTCTTTCACTCCATTCCGATCGATTAGCGTGCGATCGAGCGGCGTTTAACACTTTACTGCGAACGCTCGCGAAGTGTTTATTGTCCGAGGCAGGCCCGGTTTAACGCACTATCGTAGGCCCTAGACACTTGTTGTGCTTAACGAGTACAGATTGTTATTGACCTATTGTAAAAATAAAATAAAAACATAAAATATAAAAAAAAAATCGATGGCCAAACATTTTTGTAGGCCTACAAATGTTTCATAGGATCTAGCCACAGTGCCTATAGTGCCTTTGCGTTAATACGGCCCTGGTCCGCGGGTATAATTATGATAATACGGTTACCTATAATTTATAATACAGTAGAATATCGATTATCCGTCCTCCCCTTTAACTGTCACTACTCGCGCATCAACTGTTTCGAAGAATAAGAGATATGGCAGCGAAAAAAGCACGTTGTATGGTTAAACAAAAAAAATTAATCTACTTTTTCAAAAAACAATAATTGTAAGTACATATGTAATAAATGTAAAAGTAGATTAAAAAAAAAAAATAATAAATAACGTATGTATCAATAAGTGTATAATTATATATAAAAGTATATAAACACACATGTCATAATTATTGAAGAAATAATAAATAATTTGTATGCATATGCTTAAAAAAGACCGTTTCTCGTCTTTTCGATTATCTATCAAGGATATGGTCCCGGTACTGACAGATAATCGGGTTCTATTTATAGTGAAATTATCCCCGTCATTAATAGGTGGTAATTATTGTCATAGTCGTTTCTAGCCGTTGCAATAAAAAATGTGACCATAGCACTATATTATCGGGGTAATTCATTAAGCGTAAAACACTCAATATCTCAAAATGTATTCATTTTTTTCAAAATTTTAGATCTACGCTGTTGAAGAATTATATAATAATTAAATTTTTTTCACCCTTATATATATATATATATTAGGTAAACCACCATCAACTTTTTGATTTTCAAATGCAACCCATACTAAAAATGTTATAATTTAGTAAAGCTTTTTTTCTTATGAATTATCACGTTGAAGTTTTCATTTTTCGTTGACGAGATATAAATCTTTAAAGTTGGGTGGTTTTGGAAATGTTTGTGTGTAAATGTGTTATACCTAGTCGGTAGATACCGCAACAATTAAGATTTCTATACCCTAAGGTAAAAGATATCGCATTTTTTAGATCAATTCAATAAGTACTGTAAACTTAAGTTGTGCCCCTAAATGTATTTTATAATGCCCATTTGGCAGGGTTCGCGCAGATCGCCCCACTGAAGATGTTTTGCGGCACTAGTTATAATAATACTTATCAATTACAATGACCAGAAGCTATAAGTGTATTACTTATTCGATATTGTTCGACCACAAGGTATATCGGTAATAACTGATAATCGTTGTACCATTATATCTTTTGGGTTGAATGATATCAAATTTATTACTTATAACTTTTGGTCTTTACAAGCGACAAGTAATATCATGGCCTTTGACCGGTGGCACTATTAGCGTGGGGGAGAACTGTGCAATATACTGCTAAATGGGGTATTTTAGGGCATAACTTAAGCTTACCTACTATACTTACCGAATTGATTTGAAAAGTGTATTATCTTTTACGCTGGAGCATAAAAATCCCAATTGCTGCGGCCTGCTATACTGACTATATAGGTATAACACATTTACACACAAATGCCTCTCAAAACCGCCCAACTTTGAGAACTCTATCTCATCAACGAATTAACAAAAAATGAAAATCTGAACGTGATAATTCATAAGAAAAAAAGCTTTACTATGTAATGACATTTTTAGCATGAATTGCCCTTCGAAAATCAAAAGTTAATGGTGGTTTACCTAATAAATATAAGAGTGAAAAATATTAAACAATTATATAATTCTAGAATAGAGTAGATCTAAAATTTTGAAAAATAAAAAAATTGAAAAAAGTGAATACTTTTTTTAGATAATGAGTGCTTTACGCTTAATGAATCACCCTGTATAGGTAAGTAGCAATCTCGATGTCTGCTGCAGTGTTGTACTCGTTTTGGTGATATGATAATAATATTTTAATAAACTATTAAGGCGGAGCTTGCAAACGTTTTTTAATATCGTTATATTATATAATAGACAATACAGGAATGAAATTTGTAAAAGTGATTAAAACAAAAACTGTTGACAAAAATAATTAAATATCACAAAACAAAATAAAATGCAAAACGTAATATTATAATATTATATAGAATATCATAAAACAAAAATTTACGCAAAACGAAATAATTTAATATCCATTTATTTAAAATGTATAATATTGGTTTTGTAGAAATATTTATTCTACGTGATTTATTTATTTATTGTACCAATTAATCCAAGAATCTATTATATTTCGTATCCGGGATATTCCCCGCATTAGATATTACTTTTAACGATAAACGTAAAAACTGTATAATGTTTTAATTCTAAATAATGCAAAAAATACAAGAGCCCCATAACGTTTAAATTTTGAATAACAATTAACGCAAAAATCGTATAACGTTTAGATTGAAAATAACATAAAATGAAAATTTTTTAAAAGAAAAAAAATTATTATTAAATATCAGTTATTGTGACGTTTTTGCGGGCGATTGCTCAACAATATCATAATAATATTAAATTATTATTATTTTATGCGTCTCTGCCGCACGTGGGTTGTATTAGAGTGATTACAAATGGAGAACCAATTAGACGCATGTAATAATAATTACCACGAATAACTCTAACCTACCTATGGCTGCTGCATAATATTTCACTTTCAAATATTTCAATAGGTACCTCTAACCTAACTTAACCTACCTATCTATCGAAGGCGATAAATCGTCCAAAAGACTTAACAATAATATTATTGTTGTGTGCGCGGTGTTATTCGCGTGTAACCCAAGCCAACCGTATACTATCTTGTAAACCATCTTTTATTTTTAATTAATATTGTTTATTTATGGGAAAATAAATCAAGTAGCGTACACTGTTTGTAATTGTTAATGAATAAACTAACATAATGCGCTCGTTTTTGTTGTATATGTTATTGCTTACACTTATTATTATTATTATTATATCGATTGCTATCTAAAACTATTTTATACTCGAATAAAATGTCCTTGACAATTGTGATGACTATGGCATTTCCGGACATCCTATTTTACAGATAATATTATTATATACTTACTCGTATATATGTGTAACTAGCCGTATTGCCTGCTGCTTAGATTCTTGTGTTTTAAAAATTGTATTAATCTTTAGAAACTTTTCGACATGGAAATTCTGTGCTTAGTGTTTAATATTTTACATATTCTATTTGTTTGATCCGTTTTAATACAATTTAATTAAGATTGTTTAAAAAATATTTTATGTATACGTATATTAATTCCTGCTTATCAAGTTTATTATTATTCATATTAATTATAGTTTTTCCCCACGACTTCGTTTGTGGTCACGGTAATTTTCCCATACAACCAGGTTCCTTACAAATTTCAAACCTCTATATTATCTCTTTAGGGGTTGAATTTTCAAAAATCCTATTTAAACGGATTCTTACGTCATAATAAACTAACCGTATGCCAAATTTCAGCCCAATCCGGCCAGTAGTTTGAGCTGTGCGTTGGTAGATCAGTCAGTCATGTTTTCCTTTTGTATGTATAAATAAATAATAATTGTAAACTTAAACATTAAACATGAAATAGTTGTCTATCGCTTAATACTAGTACACATATGATAGACGTGTGCAAAATTTTTTCACAGGATATATCAATATTTTATAAAATAGCTCAATAGTTAAACAAAAAAAACTTTTCCATAACTCTTAATATTTTATTGAAATAGGTAATTTATTTAAATAGAATGTGAATCATAATATTCTATTTTCTTTTAATTTGTATACAATTATATGATAGTTACGTCATAAAAGAAATAACATGTTCATGCAAAAGAAAAACTTCAACTTTTAATTAATTTTTAATATTTAGAAGGTTGTTGATTCTTAAACGCATCAATAATGTCTTTGGAATTTTTTTGCTATGTTAATTCTTGGCCTGTAAAAATCATCATCATGACTATTAATCTCGCTTGTTTCACGTGGCTTCTGAATTTCTTTTTCACTTAACTCAGTTTTGAAAACATAGAAACATTTATAGAACCAGGACCTAGTAAAACATAAACACCTAACCTAACCGCGGTATAACAACCCTCGAATAATACTATGATAACGTATAATAGATAGGTATCGAAATTCGTGACCTAGACAAAGTAATGACCCGTTATAATGTTATCATGAAATCAAATCGATATCTGATATCGCCACAATTCATCACCAAGTATATTTTATTAGAAAAATAAAAGTCCAGTGTTTGTCAAAAGATTTAAATTGATTTTTAATTAAAACATTAATTTTAACAATTAATGATCAAGTTTGCACCGCGGACTGTGGCGAATATTGTTGTTAAATTCGTCAACGTCCTCAATGGATGACATGACATACCTGTGAGCACCTACACCTCGTATAAACTAGTACACCACCACTTGTAAACATACAAAAATGTTATAAAAATCAAATTATTATCTTTTTATCACGGAAATAATAATGTTTTATAGATTTCTGTCGAGGCAGCGTATCTGTATGACGCGGTTCATTTGTATGCAAGATGCGTGTTGGAGATGATCGAGTGCGGCGATGATCCGAGGAACGGTTCGGCCATGATGGCCAAATTCAAAGGTTCCCACTACAAAAGTGCATTGGGGTAAGCAGAACACGTTAAAAAGTAAAAAATATAAGTTTTCTATCGCGAAAGTTTGTGAAAAAAATTTCGTGCAAGATGTTTCTATATGTACGAAAACTATACAAGATACGTGCTTTTTAAAACTTCTGACCGTCACGATAACGGCAGATATAAATAAACTGAATATTTTTATTTATTCTTCACGGATGACATGTTTCAAAACGTATTTTATGTATTAGGTATATGTATTATTATCCCATAACGAATAAATAATAATTTTCAACTTTATACTATGCAAAATGAAGTTTAATAACAGGACCTTGAACATACTTTTTTAAAAATATGCAACGACGTAATGTCATATTATAAATGTATATTTTTCCCGTCATTCCAAAAACTTGAGAAAACGGCCAAGAATTAAAATGTCAACTGGAAAATGGTCAGCTGAAATTCCAATGTTCTTAAGTATTTTGAAGAGTATTCCGAAAAAAAAACACCATTGTACAACTGCGTTTCATTCGCGTTATATAATCTCAAACGGTAAAAAATACATTTTTAAACACATCTCTTAACTATTATGGTGCATATTTTTAGATTTTTAAGTCATTTTTTAATTTTTTCTAGTACATTAAAATCTCAGTTATAGTTATTATGTATATGATGGAATGTCCTTTCGTTTGTTAATATATATTTTTTAATGATTTTTTCGTTTATTTTGCGGACAACTTTATAACAGTGTCTTTTATCGAAATAAAATTGTCACTATTGTAAATCTTGGGTCTTGTGTTTACTATTGTTGAAGTTGCCACGTACGTTTATTCCATACGATATACGTACAACTGTATATATATAACAGTACATTCACACATACATTCTTTCTCAAGTATAAAATATAGCTAAATTAAATATAAGTATAAGCAGTCTACAAATTTGATGGTGGTTTTTTTGCTGTTTTTTTTACTAGTGAGATGTTTTGACAATGACCATTACATTTTTTTTTTGTAACAATAATGTTGCGTGCGTTTGGAATATAGTCGAACCTTTTTTTTTTTGTTTAGTATCGCGTAAGTTTATCATGCGAGTTTTGGCTTGCCATAAAATAAGAATAAATTAAATATTTAAATTATATAATACCATTGATCTAGTCTGCTCACACCTTTTTACTAAATTAATATGAATTCTGAAGTTAACGGATATTATTAACAAATAACAATAAATCTTTTTAATTAAAACCGTAAAGTTTTATTTTTCTTCTTTGTATCGCGGTAAAATAATTTACTTAATTTCAGTGCATTCAAATCTAAATAACTAAATTAAAAAAAAAAAATTTTTCTGCGTCTTTAATTTTAATAAAACTTATATAATGTAGATATATATATATAACAAATTGTAGGCATAATGAATACCTTATACAGAATTTTGGTTAATAACGGTACTGACCTGATTGTGTTAACTACGCAGAGCCTTAGGTGTCGTGGGTGTTGGTAATTTATGCATTTGCTTCAGGAGCCCACGCCTTCTAAATACCTATATTATAATGCATTAAATCTTGTAGTCGTTCTTTTTTTTCGATATTTGGTTAAACAGGCTATCAAAACCAATAGTAGATCTCTTATAGGTATATCGTAAATATGATTTATTGTATACGTTATATTGATTTATTTTCACACAATTTCTATTACTTCTTCCGTCGTTTATAACAAATTGAAATACGACTATAAAAATGGGTTTCCTTATTTTCTGAGGGTCAGTAGAAAAACGATTACGTTGACTTCAATGTAGTAATAGACTTATTAAAGATCTTTTTAGTTCACTTTTTATTTAATAAATATATATATATATATATATATGATGACAAAATTTCTGATATAATAAAATATCATAGTCAAAATTATATGAAATTCAGAAACCGTTTAATATTTTATAATATTATGCACTAATGGATATGATACAATATAATATACAAAGTACAAACCATCAATTCGTAATTTTTTCTGCTACTTGAAGTAAATTTGATGTAAGTATTTGAGGATGTATTGTAGGTTTGATAAGTTGTGTTTTAGTTCTGCGGAGAATTTTTGGACAGAAGGAATGATCTATTAAAGCGCTTCGAATAACTCGAAATTGAAAATCTAGTCTAGTTTGTATTTTGAAATAATGGTGTTTAGATATTCACAGTAATTTCACTACGATCATAAAAATAAAGTACCCAAAGACTAAATGAATTAATTAAGAATTTTAAACAAGCTTGCTATACTATAATTATAGATGAGTTCCTATTTTTTTTTCAAATGCTGTGAGATTTATCATTTTTTTCAATTTATTGCAAATTTAATATCGCAAAAATACAAATATCACATACTCACTTCAATGCAACGACTTATAATTCTTTATCAGCATTTTTATTTATCTGTAAATAATACGGTGGCAAAATAGTAGCTGAACTAAGTGCGGATCTAATACTTATTTATGGTGATGATTTGATTGCGATGTATTACTGTGAAAAGAATTATTATCTATATATATATTTTTTATTTTACTCGTTTACAAAACCATAAACTGAGTGTGCATTCAAAATTTTTTTCCTGATCTATATTAACCATAGTTGTCATACGTACCTACAGTATTATTAAATTAAATATTATGTATTAATAGCAATAATATAATATTATAGTCTCGGTTCAACGGTAGATTTATAGTACCTAGTTTATTCTTGTATACACGTAGCGTATTATCTCAGACAATTTGTCTAAGTGTTTCAATGTGAAATTTTGAACAATTTATTATTTTAATATATTAATATATTGCGTATGCTTTGTGTAGATACGGAGTGTACATGGACGAAAATGGTGACGCGGAAGGAAATTATACATTGGTGTCACGCCAACGGCAATCCGACGCTTCCAAAGGATATGGCTTATTTCCAGCTGGTAGATTCGCTAAGCTCCGAAATTTAACCAAAAACCCGGTAAACGTCTTTATTTATTTCGTTACGTAATTGAAAATGAAAAAAAAATGAAATTCGCATTATTTATACAGGAGTTGACGTTAGTGGTGAACGTTGAATGGATTTCTGGGAAACCACCCGTGGCCGAACCAGCTTGCGGCTATCGCGGCCAGAAGTGCATCAGTAAATTACAAACATTTAACATAATTTTATATAGTTTTATGACTGATTATCGTTAATATAGTATGTATTACATTAATGATAAATCATAGTATTCTAACACGGTGATTGATATCGTTATTAGTGGTGGTAGGTAA
Source organism: Pentalonia nigronervosa (assembly GCA_014851325.1). Taxonomy (NCBI): domain Eukaryota; kingdom Metazoa; phylum Arthropoda; class Insecta; order Hemiptera; family Aphididae; genus Pentalonia; species Pentalonia nigronervosa. The sequence goes on from JACXSJ010000287.1 coordinate 39,566, forward strand.
AGTAATCAGCTGGGCTGTGAATAGTTCACTAAAATCGAACGATTGCTTATTCAACCGAAAATCGATGAAGCATTATAGGTAGGTACATGAACTGAGTAAGCATGATCTATACACTTTGAGAGATGTAGAAACGAGCACTGCGCAATTTTAAATTTATCAAAAGAAACAATTTTTTTTTCAAATAAAATTCAAAAATATTGATGATAAAAATTAAAATTAACGAGATATTTTAAATAAACCTTTATTTAAATATACAAATTACAAAAAAAAAAAAATTCATTTTTTATGCGCAAAATAACTTTTTGTTTGTTGTTGTCGATACTGCTAGTATACACATATTATTATGAATAATTATATCAAAATATGCAAAAATATGCTTAAATCAGAATATTGTTCGAAAAAATATGGAAATAAGAATTTCGTATTAAATATTTTGCTTGTATAATAATATTAAAACAAATTTTGATCAGGTTTTTAATTTCTTCTTAATAAAAATAAAATTTATGCAATATTTGCGTTGTATATTCACAGTCCTCGAATTGTAACCACGAGAGATACAACCTGCTGTACAATCCCATTTTAAATAACCGGGGATGAAGAAAAAATGAAATGTCTTGTTAACCACGTACCCCAAAAATAAAATATATAATATTATGTCGTATATAATAAAAGCAGTATACACTTGACATTTTTTTATCTACTGAAATTATAGAAAATTCGTATGCTCGATAATATACAAAACGTGTCACACCCATACACCCACTCGATAAAAAGAAGAAAAAAAACGCTCCGGTGCATTTAACCCACTCGCGGTAGTATAGTGGAGATCGGCGCAACCGGGCACGACCGTATTATTATAATCTATTTTATAGTTTATGGTATGTAGGCAGAAATCGGGGGGAGGGGACTTGGAGAGGTCTTAGCTATGGTATGTATTTGGGGGTTCTGAGTCAATTTTTACAGGGAGATGAAAAAATTTCAATTGCAGCCTTACGCTCAATGATTATCTTATATACATTATGTGTGAAATGTTTTTTTTGTTCTTGTACAAAAATACTGTATAAAGAACACAATTTTTTGAAACTTTTTTGTTCATTAGCTAAAAGCGTTTTTTTCGTGTTATATTAGGACACAATTTAGTGAATAAAAAAAATTTGCTATTAATTCCAAAAAATTACAAAAAAATGTATGTTTTAATGTTTTTTTATATTAATAATTAATAATATGTTTGTAGGAGTACAAGAAAAAATATTTCACACATATGAAAATAATCGTAATCGTATGTACGCGATAATTGTTGAGCGTGTAAGGTAATAATGTCCCCTTGAAATTTTTTCATGTCCATGTAAAATGGACTCAAAACCCATAATATACACTACTCTTAGCCTCTCTAAATATCCTATGACCCCCCCCCCCCCCCCCCAAAAAAAAAAAAAAAAAAAAACCAGACATATTTTAGTTGTGTGGGATCAAAGCCCTCCACCCGCGCTCAAATTGATATTAAAAACGTTAAACCTTTTTCTCTTCTCAAAAAAAATCGTAACGGATTTCCGACTATGGTTTGATAACTGCTATCTTGCAGTGCATCCAATCTCGTTAATATAATATTTTAATGGCCGTTTCAGCGCACACGGCGGAAATATTGTCGATTGTGGCCGGGACACTATTGCTGGTGTTGGCTATCATCTCGCTGGTGTTCTACAGGAATTGGAAGTATGAACAGGAACTGGACAGCCTGCTGTGGAAGGTCGATTACAAGGACATCGAGATCAATGACACGGAGAACAGCAGCACATCGTCGAAGATATCCAGAGTGAGCATCGACGGGGACGACGATACGGTTGACGATTTCGTCGCTCTGTGGGAGACCGAAACGATTCAATGAAATTATTTTTATTCCCCCCCCTCCCCCTTTTTATCTATCACCTCGGGAACGCGCCCTTATCGTTTTCGTATTCCGTGAAATCCACCTCGATGCGATACATATATAAAGTAATATTATGGGAATATGTAGAAATGGCCGTACTGTAGTTTTGGGGTTCATTCGTTCGGACTATCAATCGGTCCTTATTATGCATATACGAAGATAAAAAAAAAAATAAAAAATAATACACTATAGGATTAGGATTAGGTCTTAGGCATATTATACAACTCTGAGGTAGCGCACAGCATATGCGATTAGAGTTTCCGGGTTGTTCGGGTGTCACACCAATAATAATAATAATAATAATTGCACATCCGCGTCGGATGCAGTAAAACTTGGCTGAGTAGTATAAATAGGTGTGTCTTGCACAATATGATTTGAAGGATATTGAATTGTTCAAAAATACATTTATATAACCCTATTACGGTTATTATTTATATATTTATATATTGTAATATGACTGAAAACGTATGTGGCTAAAAGGATAAATAATCGTTGTATATTTTAGTGGGGTTGAGTTCACTAAATGAATTATTTGAGGGGATACAATTCCTCCTTTTCCACCGATTTCCGTTTGCGGCCTTCGAATATAGTCAACTGATTGTTCGATCCATCTAGACGTTTACGACACATAAACTAGTTTTAAGGAAATTTGAAACTTCAAAAACCTACATTATTTTTCAAAATATTATTTTAATTCTGAGTCGTAACACGTTTTCAATAAAATGTAATACAATACTATCATGTTTTTGTGATGAATTTTTAATATTGGTGACTAGAATATATTATGTTATACTGTACGAGGATCAATAGACATCTTTTTTTTTACAATAATTAACATAATTAAAAGTTTTTGTGTTACGTTATTTTATTATTTAATGACACGATGTAAAAATTACTCAGCTTATTATTTGACGTTCATATTATCATATTAATGACTTTTTAATTTACTTTTTTCAAATATTTTAAACATATTAATATAACTAATAATAATAAAAGAATTAATAAAAAAAAAAAACATGCCGTGTAGAGTTTTTAATATATTATTTAATCAAAAAATACTTTCTCCTATGTAAATGCATTTATAATTTTATCGTTGATTAGGATTACTATACTATACATACAGTACAAATTAAAAATGATTTAATATAATTGAGTTTTGATTTACAGTTGTACCTATATGCTATTTATTTATTTTTTTAATTTGAATAAAATATATAAATTGCTTGTTTAACCATATTATATTTTTATCATTTCGTTTGGAAAGAAAAAATGCAACATAACAATAATACGTATGTAAAACGCGTCATGCCCAGATCTACACATTATTCTGCATACAATTTATTCTACATTTGTCCTACTGAACGTTACACTCCAATGTATATCATTGCATAGTAATAATATTACCGTATGCAACATTCTAATGGAATAGCTTTCAAAACTCTAAAATTAAGCTACTTTCGACAACACTAAAATAAATTAGCGATATTATATTATTATTATTGCGTGCTGGAACAGTATAATCATAATGGCCAAAAAACTAGCCGAGTGTTCTGATTTTCAAGTGTAGTATTTGTCTAATTCAAGCGTTTCTAAAATTAAATAGATTTGGATTCGTTGGCCGTTTTATATAATCGAATCGTATTATACATATTATAGTGTACGACGAGTTGGTATAGTTACGGGATTTTTATGTTCTTATTTATTGATTCACTCGGGCCAAAGACCTTGGATATACTGCATTCGGAAACAGAAATTTGACGGCGTTATGGTTCATTCGAAACGTTATGATTTCCAAGTCATTCAATTAAAAAAAAACTACGTGATCTGCCACAAAGTCGGCAATAAAATATTATTGCAAAAACACTCGCACGTCGATGAAAATAATAGAAATAGCACTGAACGTTAATAAACGTCTTTAAACCGTCGGGGTTTTGATTGCGTTTGCGTGCTGAGACTTATTTTAATTTTGGACCTTATCCATAAAGTTTATGGGACCGTATGAGAAATTCCCCTTTGACCGTTATAATCGGGAGAGTTTACGGTTAAGTGGTAAACCGAGAAAATCGCACAGAAGCAGCCGACAAACAAATCGCAGGAGTTTTTTTTTCTCGATACAATAATTGAGAGCATCCACTTTGCATTATTTTCTAAAGGATAGGGACAACTGTGCGTTATTTCTCACATCTTGATTGAATATAAATGATCATCGATAATTATAATTATTTCTTCGTTCACTGTCAATAATAAAACCGAATCGAGACAGCAGCAGCAGCAGTAGCAGAGGCAGCAGCCGATAAACAAATCGCAGACATTTTTTTCTCCTTGATACAATAATTAAAAGCATCCACTTTGCATTATTTTACAAATATTTGGAGCAACCGTGCATTATTTCTTACACCTCATAATTAATAGGTATAAATGATCATTGATAATTATTATAGTTTATTCATCGCTCACTGCTAATAATAAAACCGAATTGAGACAGCAGCAGTAGTCGACAAACAAAGCGCAGAAACTTTTCTTCCCTTAATACAACAAATAAAAGCATCCGCTTTGCACCATTTTTCAAAGGTTAGGGACAATTGTGCGTTATTTATTACACATAAAATATTAAGTGGGTATAAATGATCATTGATAACAGTTAATTTATTCATTGCTCACTGCCAGTAATAAAATCGAATTGAAACAGCAGCAACAGCAGCCGACAAACAAATCGCAGAAGTTTTTTTTTCTCAATACAATAATATTAAAAGCATCCACTTAGCATTATTTTCCAAAGGTTAAGAAAAACCATTCGTTATTTCTCACACCTCAATCAGGTATACATGATCATCTATAATTATAATTATTTCATCGCTCACTGCCAATAATAAAACCAAATTGAGACAGCAGCAGCAGCAGCAGCAGCAGCCGACAAACAAATCGCAGACATTTTTTTCCTTAATATAATAAATAAAAGCATCCACTTTGCATTATTTTTCAAAGGTTAGGAACAACCGTGCGTTATTTCTTACATCTCATATTAGGCAGGTATAAATTGATAATTGATAATTTATTCATCATCGCTCATTGATAATAATAAAACCGCATTCATAGTGTATCTGAATGCGTAAATGTGTTATTATTATAATAATATTATTAAGATCACTGCAGTTGTAGTCTACGTTAATATTCACGATTGAATCTCAATAAAAATACTATCGTGGAATAAAAATATATCACAAGTGTCGTACGCGAATCACCAAGAATCCGAAACCAATATTCTGGCCTAATATAATATGGGTTCATAATTATTATTATTGATCGTGTCGCGTCGCTCGTCATAATCCAAATTTTGAATTCTTAAATCGTCTTCAAAATAATAATAATTTACTGTTAATTTTAAAACAAAAAAATAATTCACTGCCAATTCACTGGCGTGCATTAAACAGATAATAATGACGTATTAGGTATACGTCCAATGAAGAACTATTATTGCTGCGGTGTGCCCATATCGAAAGTCGTTTACTTCTTACTTTTTAATTAAAACGTTTATTTATTTTCACGGGATTACGTCACGTAAGATACCGTGACATGGTATAAAGCGTGTGTGTTTTTTACGCTCTTTAAATGTAAGGCGAAATCTAGCGTAGGCATATTAAAACGAAATAATATTATATTATGTACACAGTCAAGTAAAAGTGCGGTAAACTTTCTAAAATCAACCCCATGGTTAAACGTGACTGGTGTAGCCGTTAGATAGCAGCACGCTGTTCTAAATAAAATAATACGGTTTCAAACGTCCGAAATAATATTTTTATCACGTATTTTTTTTAGGCTTTACATCCACTGATTCGGACTAGCCAAGTCTCTTTAAGCTCTAACCCGGATGCAGATTTTCGTTACTCATCAATATTCACCGTAGTCGGAATTTATAAGGGTCGAGTGTTTGCCATCAAAAACGTGAAAAAGAAGTCCATTGATATAACCAGAGCTATGAAAAAAGAACTTAAGGTGGTAAGTAATCGTATTTGAATAAATAAATATTAGTCGATATAACACAAATTAAAAAACCCGAAAATTCGGTGACACCGTAATGTATTTTTATTCACCATCAAAATCAATAATACAATTTAACATAAGTACACTGTATGCATATTATTATTTTTATACATACAAATATATATTATATAACACAATACTTATAGTCAATAGTATAAAGAAAATATTTTTTAAAAGATAAATGTATGCATTATTTTACTTACCATCTAAGTGTTTAATATTATAGTTACGTCAAACGAAATATCTGTTCAATTTGATAAAATTGTTAATCTTTAACGCAACTATATACAAGTAGTTTAATATATGAGGTGTTAAAAAAAAATTATGATTTCAGATGCGAGATTTGAGACATGAAAACTTAAACGGATTTATTGGTGCTTGCACAGATCCTCCGAATATCTGTATAGTCACAGAGTATTGTAATCGTGGTAGTTTGAAGGTGAGTGAGTCAATTATTGTTGAAACTAAAGCTATCGTTTATTTATTTTCGAATTTTTTTTTTTAGGATATCTTGGAAAACGAAGATGTGAAATTGGACAACATGTTTGTCGCATCGTTGGTAGCCGATATAATTCGAGTAAATCAAAATATTTATCTTTTCGTATTTGAAGAACGTATTATTATCATTTCATGATTAATGATTTGTCCACAGGGTATGTTGTACTTACACGAATCTCCATTGAGATACCATGGCAATTTGAAGTCGTCCAATTGCCTGGTGGATTCTCGTTGGGTGCTGAAGCTCACGGACTTTGGTCTTCAGGAGTTCAAAAAAGAATCCGAAGACTTTCCACATCATTTTTTACAGCACGACTTTCGACTTCAAAAGGACGACGAAGTGGATTGCAAGTGTGAAGGTACAATATGCACACGTTTATATATATATACTTATATAGAAAATTAAAAATGTTATGTTTCTAAAGGATTTATTTTTTTATCATATCACGGCTCTTTATGTCACTCAAATACAAATAACTACAAAATTGTAGGTTGTTCGCAGGAAAGACAAAAAAATCAAATTTATTTTATACCATGAAATAACAGTCAGACTTTTTTTCTCATTTTAATTAAAAAAATTTAATGTATTTTGAAAATAATATATTTTATATTTAATTATAATTGTATAATTGTATTTTTCTTAAATTACTCACTAGGTATTACAGGCAGATCATTTAAAAACTAGGTAAATTGTAAGATTACAATTCGTGTTGTTCAAACTTAAAATAATGATCGAATGTTGTAGATAAGTGTAATTTTTATTCATTTTATTTCTATTAAAAATATTGAACTTCTGAGTTTAGACTACAATTACATAATATGCACTAATTAAATATTATGACCTTATACCTAAATCATATTGTTAGTAATTTATTACAGATTTAAATATTTCTGGTTTAAAAGCCTAGCCAAGATTTAATTACTATAACTGGTCATAAATTATTGATTAATATTATAATTTAGGGTCATAATATTTTTTAGGGTCCATTATTGTGTTATCGTGATGGTATAAAGTATACCATAAAACAATATTATTGATATAAATAAAAATAAATGAAAAAATAAAAATAAAAATTACAATTATTGTATTTGAACAACAGGTGCTTACCTCAATTTTTCAATACCTGTATATGATCTTTATTATTTTTATATAATCCCAGTAGATTTATGATATAACTGTACGCATTATAGGGACATTATCTTTTAACTAAAAATAAAGTTTCTTTTTATTAATTCGGTGAATGAGAATTGGACGATTATTTCTCAGGATTGAATTAATTATTTTTTTGTCTCTCGAGGGCGATTTGAAGCATAGTAGTTCCGTAGTATTGCAGTGACAATTGCGATGCACATTTCGGGGTTATGATAAATGAATTACATCCGAAATAGTTCAAATACTGTTTTTATATATTTTTCAAAATATATTCTTTTATAAATTCTCATGAAACTTTCCTTTAGGACTTTTGTACATTTCACCGGAGCTATTGCGTTGCTACAACTCTTCTATTCAAATATCATTTGGAACTCAGAAAGGCGATGTGTATTCGTTCTCTATTATTCTGTATGAATTGCATAGCCGTAAAGGTCCTTTTGGAGAGAACCACGGACTCGGGGTGTCAGATATTTTGAGGAAAATTATTTATTATCCACAAGATGGTTCAAATCCATTTAGGTAATATTTTATCTTTAATACTATCAAAGTAATATTAAACTTTGCATATTTTTTTTGTTTATTTAAATTATCTAATTAAATTATTTTACATACATTTATGTAACCTAATTTTCCCGTTTGTTTACAGGCCACCATTGGAACTACTAGAAAATAACTTTGATTTTGTCAGAGACTGTTTAGAAGACTGTTGGGCAGAGAATCCAGACGTCCGTCCAGATTTCAAGACCATCAGAGTTAAATTAAGACCTATGCGGAAAGGAATGTAAGTTAGTTGAATACAATTTTTTTCGAATAATGTAAAATATTGTGTAATATACTTTGTAAGTTTATATACCTATTGTGTGTAACATTTCGTTTATAATAATTGATCGCAGAAAACTTTAATAAACGATATCGTACAATACCGATAGGTATTTAATTTATAAACCCTGAAATACGTTTTAGGAGACCAAATATTTTTGACAATATGATGGCAATGATGGAGAAATACGCCAATAATTTGGAGGTATTAGTCGACGAACGAACCGACCAGCTTGTAGAGGAAAAGAAAAAAACCGGTAAAACATTAATATATTTTTAAGTTAAAAAAAAAGAATGATGCATTTTACTCGTCCATTACGTTTTATTGCGCGACAGATGCACTGCTGTACGAAATGTTGCCAAAGTACGTGGCCGAGCAACTAAAAAGGGGACATAAAGTGCAAGCGGAAAATTTCGATTGCGTGACAATTTATTTCAGCGATATTGTCGGGTTTACGTCAATGTCTGCGGAAAGCACTCCTTTTCAAGTATCTATCTATATATAGGTTTCACCGCTGTCTTTGCTGTTTGAACAGAATGTACTCAACTTTCTTGTGTGTATGTTTTTATTTTTTAGGTGGTTGATTTTTTGAACGACCTATATACGTGCTTTGATTCGATAATAGAGAATTACGACGTTTACAAAGTAGAAACAATCGGAGACGCGTATATGGTGGTAAGCATTTCAATTTTTTCATACCTGTCGATTCACACGTACTTTTATTTGTTATTTTTTTATATTGTTCGACGATTTTTGTTTTTAGGTTAGTGGTTTGCCTATTAAAAACGGAGATATGCATGCCGCGGAGATCGCTACCATGTCATTACATTTACTCGAAGCCGTGAAGAAATTTCAAATTAGACATAGGCCGTACGACAGCTTGAGGCTTAGAATAGGCATTCATTCCGGTTAGAACAGTATTATAACATTATTATTTTTTACTAAACATTAAATTTATTATCTGCATAATGCTACGCGAATAAATATTTTATATCAAAAGGGTTAAACACAAAAAAAAATAGTTTTAAAAATACGAGTATCTCTGTCCGTTTTTTTTAATCATTTTGAATTTTATATAATCTGTCTAATTGTAATATGAATAATGAACATGCTTCTTTTAAACTCGTATCACCTGATCAAAGCTGTTGATTTTTACGTTTGCTAAAATTGTGTTTCGATTGTAACTGTATTAGTAATATTAGTTGAAATATTTAAGTTTTAGAATCCTGAAACCACCGCAATAGTGTTTTTAATTGTAGCAATACTATATTAGGTAACCTACTAACCTAATTTTATTTTCTATTCAATTATCTAGGTCCAGTCTGTGCCGGAGTCGTTGGTTTAAAAATGCCCAGATATTGTTTGTTTGGCGATACAGTAAATACGACCAGTCGAATGGAATCCACCGGACAAGGTGAGTGCTTTTGATTTCTTCTTTTTATATTTTTTACCCTAATTGAATAATAATAATAACTTTTGGGTCGCCCTGTGGCAAGTATTCCTTAAATAGCACATAATAGGTCGAACCCGGAAAACAGCTGCTGTTTGAATAATTTTTTTCCTGTTTAACTCACTTCCCATAACCACTCATACTATTCCGTAAATTTTTTTATATTAATTTTCCGTAAGTATTTTTTCATACTATAATCATACTTTTTTAAATGACTATTCTCTTCCAATGAATAATTTTTTAATATATCAATAATTTTTTATTTATATTTAATGTTTAATTCTAAAACAATAATAATAATACGAAGAGCTATTAATAGCCAAATAAATCGTACGGCGTTCATTATTTTTTCGTTGTCTACGAGAATATACGCGTCCTATTCGAATAAAGAGCCGGAAATACATATTTTTATATTATTGCAATGATACGTATATTGTAATGTCTCCACTCTCGCGGTTTTCAGCGTTGAAAATTCACTGCTCGAATGAATGTCGGACCCTGTTGGAACGGCTGGGCGGCTATCAGACCACCGAACGGGGACTGGTCGAAATGAAGGGAAAAGGCAACGTGCGCACATATTGGTTGGTGGGCGAGGACCATCTGCACCGGTTGAAGAGGGACGAGTTCAGGGCCCAGCGACGGGAACAGCAGACTGGCAGTAAGCACCGCAAGTCGTCTAGACAGCAGAAGGGCGTTAAGGAAGGACCACGGAGCTCGTTGAAGGTTCCGAAGACGACGATGAATGGACCGTTGTCCAGGTACGTTGTGTTATGTGCGTGCACTGATCGCTTCCGCCAAAACAAAAAAAAGTTTGATTTTCATATCCGCCAAATCTTTTTCCATCTACCTGTCTAAATTATAGTCTAAAAACCATTTAGACTTCTTTAGAGTTATCAAGAGGCCGCTACGAGGAGGCAGTTCTCATTGACCCCTAAAAATTGTTTGATTCAATTTTCAGATTAAAGTTCAAAAATTTCAATTTCGATTCAATTAAGTTTATTTTAATTAAATGTATGTTACAACATATATATATCAAACATTTTTAACATTTCTATAAATCATAATATACTTACTATTTTGAATAACTGTTCCATAGCTTTTTTTAAAAAGTCATTCTTGAAATAGTTTTGTTTTTATATTCTTCTATTGCGTCTGATGTAGGTATTAATGTATCGTTTTTTTAATATTACATTTAAGGTTTTTGCATACCTAATACCTATGTTGCAACTGCTGATTTGGATTTATACATTAGTTTGAACCTTTAACATTAAATTTTTTCAATCATACACCGATAGCACTATTATAGGTAGACTAGGGGTTCTCAAACTCCATCTCAATTAAAGAAGTAGAAATAGATTTGGCGGAAACAAAAATCGAACTTTTTTCGTTTTGGCGGAAACGATTGACGCTCATATTATGTGCGTGCATTGATCGTTGTTAATAATTATATTATTGTATTTTTCTCACGGGTATTATATTATATTATATGTAGGTAACATTAATATTAGGATGATCATATTTGGGTTGAATTGACCCAAAATGTGGTCTGTGGGCGAATAGTTGTATATCGATCTGACGATAGTGTTTATTCCATAAATATATCGTCTGGGCGAATAAGTATGAAAAGGTTTATGAGTATAAATTAATTTATACTATATAGTATAGTAATTGTAAAATATGTTAAAATCAATTGAAAAAATGAGGTCACATACAAAATACATAATTAATAATAAACTTTAAAAAGGTATAGGGTTAGTAATATTGTAATTTGTAATATTCAGTCCACATCATTAATATCAATTTTGATAATAGTGATAAATAATAATTAGTGACTAGAAGGTATCACAAAAAAAAAAATCCAGTCATCGGGTTTTACCTCACGCAGGTAAAAATAATTTCACTTGCTCAAATGGTGTACAATTTAATAGTTGCCCAAACAGACTATTATTTTTTTTATCTAAATTATTACCTTTACCAAAACAACCACATATTTTACTTAAGATATCGTACCTAGTCGTTGTTTCAATGCTCTGCCTACATATACAGTTTTCAAATTTCAAATTCAACGTAAGCGTATTACACTATAAAATTCAAATCTTAGATTAAAATAGGTAGCTAGGTAGGTATAGTCCATTTAATAGACTCTATTATATTATTATCTTATTTTTTTTTTGTTCTATCAACTAGAATAAAAATATATTTTTCAATCCACTATTTGTCATTTTTATTATATTAAAATTAGAAAAAAAAACGATAATTTATGAATTTGCTAATACAACTGACAATTGTACTGAATCAAAAAAAAAAAACTACCTGTTGGAATTTTGTAGTGATAATTGTACACGTAAAAGTATACGACATACCGCCTGAAAAGAGATGGATAGTAACTTTGTTATATTTTATAGTACTTATATGGTATGTGTTATATTAGTTTTAAAATTCACGATTTTACGCATCGATAAATTATATTATTTTACTATAAAAATAAAATAACGTGAAGGTTACTCATATGGCAAAAGCATTAATATTACATATTATTATTATACTGTTATTTGATTTACATTATTCATGTATTTGGTGCAATGAGAGATAAGCTAGTTTGTATTATATAAAATATAATATTACCAGCACATTCAGCAGACGAAAATATGATCGAGCGAAATCGGTACACAAATATTATAATATAGTTTTGGACTTTTGGTCAGGATTTTAACATAAAATACGTCTACCTATAAATACTAAAATATTTACACACCCAGGATTTTCCTGAAAATATAAGATTACGAATTTTTACCCAAAAAACTTTTGTGTTTACTGTTTTAAAAACACGGATTTACACTCGAATCAACCGCACATAGGCACCATTAACAGATTCATCAATCATTTTGTTTGCCATTATTGTATTATTATTCCATACGAACCCTTCATGGGGCGCACAATATGTTGGATGATTTACTAACCACGATCGTAAATATTTTATGGTATAGCTGGTAATATTATAGTTTTAGTTGTAGTGTTTCGATTACTCTATTTTAATATTGCATACCATAGTGTTGTAACTATATTATAATATATTACGTAGAATAATAACGCTGAAGTGATTAGTTTTTCAAGTCGAAACTTTTTGAAAGACTAATAGATTATCTTAAGAGAACAGTGTTGTATTAAACTGATAGTGATAAAATTTGAGTGGGCATGTTGACTGACTGCAGTTGAACGAAATTATCTTATTAATTATTTAAACATTTAAAACGCGTTTTTTTTTAGATTTTAACTTATTTAAAATTTTAGATAAAGTCGCGGGCATACGTTCGTAAACAACTTGGTGCCCAATTAAAAATACTTTAAAAATTTTAAGTTGGTGTACGATTTAATATTAGGCGAAACGAGTAAAATATATAGTTTACATTCTATAACACGGATTATAATATTTTTCGGAAACTCATAAATTTTAACACAATTTATATTTTAAAGTTAATTTGTGTTCAACAGGTGAACAGCGATAAGGGTTTTTGTTTGGTGTCGCAAAACTCATTAACGTTTTTCATTAAAGTGCACATAATTTCTGGAAAAAAAAAATGAATTTTTTTATCACTCAACGTTCGTCGTAAATAATCTTATTTATATTATAATTTTTGCCTCAAACATTTGTATTATATTTTATACCATAAACCTATTGATTGAATTAATAATTTATTAGTTTTTAGCGAACTCTGAACACATAATAGGTGTATTATTATAACCGGTGCTCATATAATATAATATTTATAATAGTATTATGTATAGAAACTAACTCTATCTCTATACCTATACCGCAAATTTTCCTTTACGATAAGATTTTAGGAGTTTGAATCAAGTCATTATGTATATAATTTACGTTAGTATGTTTGAATGGCCCTACATAAACGTACGTGGAAGATTTCAAGTGGCATTTTACGGAGAGGTAAAATGTTTTTGCAGCTTACGTTTTTATAATATGCCCTGTTAGTAGTACTTACCCATAGACGATCAGATTTTTCAATAGGTAGTTGAAAATATTCAATATTGTACAGGAGCTTAGTCTACACGTGTAAGCCCCCCGTGAAGTGATAAAACATTAAAACATAATATTTTAGATTTTGAGCGAAGCGATGAATGTAGGTATTAATTTTACAATGTTGTGTGTGTTTTTATTTATTTTTTTTTGTGTCTGTCATAACGTTTTAGTGGAGTAAAAGTACTTACATTTTCTTCATCAGCATATTTTCTGATAGGAAAGTGAATCTAGTTGGTACTTGGAGAGGGGGGTCAAAAGTAAAAATGTCCCCATAGTTTTCAAACGCTTCGGGAAAAACAACAAAAAAATTTAAGGAAAAACAGGCATTTTTACGCGAAGTAATTTTTTGACAAATCGATTTTGTTTTTTGGTGTAACATCAAAAGTAATTATAGTACATACTCTTATATGAAATTTTTACAAAATGTTTATTTAAGCAATTTCCATACACAATAAAATTTTCAATATATTTTGATTTTTTTTTTAGCTATTTATAGGCATAATCAATTTTTGGTTTTTTTTTCACTTTTTTTTTATTATTAACAATGCAATTTTATTACAATTAAATGCAGTTTTAAAAATATTTGAGATACAAATACACACTTTTTATAAGAATTTGAAGTTCAAATTTTGACCAAATTCATCAAAATCTCGAATGTTTGTAAATTATTTTGTAGTTAAAAATGTATAAAATGATCAGTTTTTATAGCTAAGAATTGAAAATTTAAAACAAGATTTTTTGTAAGTACCTATTCAATAGTGTAACTAAAAAATTAAAAAAATATATTAAAAAAATAATTTTTTATAGACATTTTAAATTCAAATTTAGACGAAATTAGATATTTAAATGAAGAATAACGATGTTATTTATTTTATTGTAATTTACAAATATTTTTCGTTTGTGCTTGAAACTTTTAAAGTATATTATTATATTTTATACATTTAATTAAATTTTCAAATGCAATGTTTTCTTTGAAAATTAATTCAACCTACTGTATTGTTAATAGTAATATCATAAAATACACTTAGTTATGTAGGCTGGACAGGCCGTCTTTGCTCAGAATTGTTTTTCGTATACATTGATTTTTTATCATTGAAAACAAATTTAATACATCCATGATAGTGGCTTATTCAACACATATACAATAGAGCGTACTTGCCCATCTTTTTTAACATGGGAATATTACTAAATGGACTACGCGCGTTTATCGTATATATAGGTTACCAATTTGCTAAAAAAATTGTTATAAAGAAAGAAATATTAAATACCTGCAGTGCATAATATGATGGGATCTAAAGTGTACCTTTGCTATTATTTTCCAATATAAGATTTTTATAATAGTTATTGTTAAACTTCCCTCTCTCTCTCTCTCTCTCTCTCTCTCTGAGCCATTTTGTATGCTATCATTTTTTGGTTATAACCCGTTTGGACGCAATATGAAAAAATTACCTGAAAATTGTTAACACTTTTGGGCGCATTTATGAAATACGTTTGGGTATAAAATTCTAACTATATAGTAATCTAGTAACCTATTAAACAAGTAATCTATATTTAACAATTAGGACTGTGCTTTGCGGTTAAAAAATTAAATAATCACATAAAATAAATATAAAATATCATAATATACAATAATATTAATAATAAATATATAATATACTAATAATTTACAAAATGTAAATAAGGACAATTATTGAGCCAACCTTCTCGCGGTGTCTTCTAGGTAACACTAATAGCTTCAGATTTAGTATGATATACTAATATAATATGTAAAAAAAATATTTGCGCCCAAACTTGCTACTATGAAGGGAAATATTACGCCCAAACGTTGTATGGATTTATGTCCTAAAGTGTTCTGTTTTGTGTAAATGCGTCCAAACGTATTCCTCGCCCTCCCCCCACCCCCACTCATTTTCTAACGGTATTGGCTCACGGATCTCTCCGTCTGTTACCGATCCATTCAATTTGTATAGGTTTACATAGTAATATATTCAATGATAACAATACTACCATATTGTTATTACCGTATTATTTACCTTCTTATTGGTCGGTGTGTTGCAGGTGTTGCAGTCTGGAGTCGCCGAAAAAGTTGCGGTTCGCGATGCACCACGACGACGGAACGCCGGTCAGGCGACGGCCGTCGGGCGTGGCCGAGGAAGAGGACGAGTACTGTTGCGACCGGCATCTGAGCGTGTCCTGCCCGTGCATAGATCACTTCGACCAAGACCCGTCGGCGGCCGGCAAACGGCCGGCCAATTGCAGCGGCGGTGCTTTGCTGCAGGCCCCGGCGGTCAGGGTGCCGGTCTTCCCGCGGGTCAACTCGGCGCCGGTCACGCCGATGGCGGCCGATTGTCTGGAGATGACGGCCGTGTCGTCGCTTTCCGCCATGGACGACGTCAACGAGCCGTTGATCAAGTCGGACGACTACTGCAAGGACGGCGCGATAACTTTCGTGTGACCCGCGTGACGACCGCCGCGGTCCAGGAATGGGATGGCGGTGGTGTTTGTGTAGGGGTGGGTGGGGGTGGGTGGGGTTGGGGGATGAAGACCTCCGCCCTCCACTTTCCCCGCAGGCAAGAAGACCGGGCGGTGGTGGAGGTGGCGATGAAAGTCCGAGGAGCAGCTGTACGGCTACGTGTTGGATCACTCCTATTTTGCATTATCAGAGATTTACTCCTCATACGCGGGGAACTGCGCAGGACTGTAAAATCGTGTCGCCGAGACACTAAAGACGATGCACTACGACAACCGATCGCCGAACTGTTGTAACAATATAATAATAATACGATAATTATTACGACGGCATCAGCTACAACCCTCTGTAGACCGTTACCCTTGCGCGCCCCCGGAGCCGTACCTCGTGCGGATGACGCCATAAATCATTTTACTTTTGTAATATAATAGTGTCGTAGCGATATTGTTTTGTCCCCGTTTACACATTAATTCTGCGATGACGACGAGTCGGTACTACCGCGGTAATCATTTGATTGTATTATAAACGCGAGCATCGAGGAGACCGACCGCGATGATGTTTTATATATTATACGGTATTTCCGCCATCGTCGTCATAATAATAATATATTAAATTGTTACGTTGTCGTCATCGTTATTATATTATGCTATTATATTATAATCATTGTCTTCATAATAATTATTATCAGCCCGACCGCAGACGAGGCGACGGAC